>CAUYQV010112537.1:0-18311 GCA_963574575.1 Galagoides demidoff
CGGAGCCTCAAGCTATCCCCCTGGGTAGAGTGCCATGGCATCACAGCTCATAGCAACCTCCAACTCCTGGGCTCAAGCGAGTCTCCTGCCTCTGCCTCCCAAGCAGCTGGGACCACAGGCGCCCGCCACAACGCCCGGCCAGAAGGTTCCAGTTTCTCCACATCCCTTCCAACACTTATTATTATTTTAAATTACGGCCATCCCAGTAAGTATGAGGTTGTATTTCATTGTGGTTTCTGTTGATTTCCTTAATGACTGATAATGTAGAGAATCTTTTCTTGTCTTACTGATCATTTATATTATCTCCTCTAGAGTAATGGATATTCGAGTTTTTTGCATGTTTTAGAATAAAAATTCGGTTGTTTATCTTTGTGATGTTGAATTATAAGAGTTATTTATATATTCTTGATATTAAACACTTATCAGATACATGATTTGCAAATATTTGCTTTCATTATGAAGGTTATCTCTTCACTTTCTTGATAATGCCCTTGATGCACAAAAGTTTTAAATTTTGGTGAAGTCCAATTAATTTATTTTTTCTTTTGTTGCTTTTGCTATTGGCATGACATCTAAGAATCCATTGCCAAATCCAAGTTCATAAAGACTTATCCTATGTTTATAGAAAGAGTTTTGTGATTTTAGTTCTTATATTTAGATTGTGGGTCCATTTTGAATTTATTTATTTATCATTATTATTTTTTTCAGTTTTTGGCTGGGGTTGCATTTGAACCACCACCTCTGGTATATGGGTCCAGCGCCCTACTCCTTTGAGCCACAGGCGCTGTCCTTGAGTTAATTTTTATATCTAGTGTAAGGTAGGGGATCCAGGTTCATTCTTTTGCATATAGAAATCCAGTTGTCTGAGCACCATTAGTGAAAGAGACTGTTCTTTTCCCATTAAATAAACGCAGCATTTACTCATTGGGCTGTAAACATATGGTTTTAATTTCTGGATTCTCAATTCTGATCCATGTATCTGTGTGTCTATGTTCATGTGATTACTGTAGCTTTGTAGTAAATTTTGGAATTGGAAAATATAAGTTCTTTTACTTCCTGCTTCATTTTCAAGATTGTTTTGGCTCTTTGGGAGGCCCCAGCAAGCCAAATGAATTTGAGAATCACCTTTTCCATTTCTACAAAAGAGGCTTTCAGAATTTTGATAGGCATTGCATTGAATCTGTAGGATGTTTTGGCTAGTACTGACATCTTAACAATATTAAGTCTTCTATCCACGAATGGATGTCTTTCTCTTTATTTAGGTCTTGAATTTCTTTCAGCAGTGTTCTGTATTTTTCACTGCACAAGTATTTTGCTTCTTTGGTTAAATATACCCTGTGGCATTTTATTCTTTCAGTTGCTATTGTAAATGAAATTGCTTTCTTAATTTTCTTTTTTGATTGTTTGTTGCAGGTGTAAAGAAACACAGTAGATTTTTTCCTTGTTGATCTTATCCCTGAATTTTTGCTGAATTTATTAGCTCTAGTAGCTTTCTTGTGGATTCACTGGGATTTTCTACATGTAGAATTATGCCATTTGTGAACAGAAATAGTTTTACTTCTTCCTTTGCTATTTGGATGCCTCTTATTTCTTTTTCTTGTATAATTGCTCTGGCTAGGACTTCCAGTACCATGTTTAATAGCAGTGATGAAAGTGGACATCCTTGTCTTGTTTCAGCCTTGAGGCAGGACAACTTTCAGTTTTTCATCATTGATTATGTTGTTAGCTGTTTGTTTTTATAAAGGACCTTTATCATGTTGCAGATTTCCTAGTTTTCTGAGTGCATTTTTATGAAAGAGTGTTGGATTTTATTAAATGCCTTTTTTGCTTCAATGGAAACAATAATCTTTTTTTTTTCTTTTTCTGTTAATGTGGTACTGATTGATATTCTTACATTGAACCACCTTTGCCTTCCTGGAATAAATCCAAATTTGTCATGATCGTTTTAATATAATGATGGATTTGGTTTGCAAGTACTTTGGTGATGGTGTTTGCATCTATTTCCATAAGAGATATTGGCTTGTACTTTTTGTTGTGTCTTCATCTGGCTTTGGTATTGGGGTCAAGCTGGTCTCATAGGAAGAGTTAGGAAGTATTCTCTCTTTTTCAGACTTTTTGCAAGAGTTTGGAAAAGATTGGAGTTAATTCTTTAAATGTTTAGTAGAATTCACCAGTATTACTATCATGTCCCTGGCTTTTCTTTGTGGGAATGTTTTGGTTATTGATTCACTCTCTTATTGTAGGTCTGTTGAGATTTTTTATTTCTTCTTGAATCTGTTTTGATAATTTTTGTGTTTCTAGGAATTTGTCTATTTTCAACTAGAGTATCTAGTGTGTGGGCATACAGCTATTTGTAAAATATTATTATAGCCCCTTTTATTTCTGTGAGGCCATTTGTTTTGATTTAGGAGTTCAAGTCCAGAAATTTCATTTGTGATTTTAATTATTTGTGTCTCTTCTTATTTTGTTTCTTTGGAAGTTGGGCTAAAGTTTTGTCAGTTTTGTTGATCTTTGCAAAAAATCAACTTTTAATTTTCTTGCTTGTTTTTCTGTTTTCTACTTTATCTCCATTCTACTTGTTACTATTTCCTTTCTTTTGTTCTATAGAACTAATGTTCATGTCTAAAGGAGTCCCCAAGTTCCTCTGCTTTCTTTCTTTGTCCTAACTAAGAAACACGAAGCATGTTGACCATTCTGTGACCTGGCCGGCTTCATGTTTTCCCTTGCAAGCTTGAACCCAAGCCAGGGCCTTGAACATTCCCAGGCCCTGATAAAGTTGTTGCTTGAAACACTGAGCAGTATATCACATTGCTAAACATGAAAAAAACTAACCCCAGCCCTGACCTAAATTCCTTAAACCCTCGTATGTAGTATACATACGAATGCATACATACATAACCCCCTTGTTATGGACATACCTGGATAGAACATTTCTTTTCTCACTATTCAGATGAAGAAGTTACAGCCTTCTGTATGTAAGCTCCCCTAATAAAGGCGTTAGACTGATCACCCTGGTGGTTAGTGAGTCTTTTTTTGGAATTTCAACTGGCTCCATCATGGGACAGTTTGGGGAAGTCCCTTTTTCGTATTCCTCCACTGCCACTTTTAGGCTGACTTTAGCTGTCAGTTTGGCTGGAGAGAATAGTGTCCCCTCTAAAATTCTCTGTTGAAATACTGACCCTTAATGTGATGATATTAGGAGGTGAGGGCCTTTAGAAGTAATTAGGTCATGAGGGTGGAGCCCTCACAAATGGGATTAGTGCCTTTATAGAGGAGATACCAAAGAGTTCCTGGGCCCTTCAGACATGTGAGGACACACCAAAAGGATGGCATCCATGAAGCAGGAAAAAAACCCTCATCAGATATCAAATCTGCCAGTGATCTTGAACTTTCATCCTCCAGAACTGTGAAAATTAAATGCATATTGTTTATAAGCCACCCAGTCTATAGTATTCTGTTATATACCCCAACAAACAATGACATTCTGCTAGATTTATATTTAATTTTCTCTTCTTTTTCTACTTCCTCAGTTGTAAAATTAGTTTATTGATTGGAGATCTTCCTTCTTTTTTTTTTAATGTAGGCAGTTATATCTTTAAATTTCCTTCTGAGGACTATCTTTGCTGCATCTTGTAAGTGTAGAGAGCTGTGAGAAAGCAGAGCCCTCATAGCCTGGGGAACATTCAGAGAATGAACCCCCAACTGCTTCTCCTCCTTCGGAAATAGCCATTTTCCTTTATTCATGCTCCCTCTGCCAGAAGTCACGTAGCACTTTCTTTGTCCAGTTAACTATGCAGAAATCCTTGAGAGCCTCCCTTCTTTCTCCTTGTCTTATGCTAACAAAGTTAAGTAGTAACCTTCAAGTCACATAGTTCTTTCTTTGTTTTGTCAACTATGCTGAGATCCTTGTGATCGTGCCCTTCTTACTTTTTGTCATATGTTAATGAAGTTGAGCAGAAATCATTAATGAGATGGTTTGTCTATATTAAAGTCATTTACATTTTCCTGATCAAAACAGCATGGTATTGGCACAAAAACAGAGAGGTAGATGTATGGAACAGAATAGAGAACAAAGAGATGAACCCAGCTACTTACTCTTATATGATCTTTGACAAACCAATTAAAAACATTGAGTGGGGAAAAGATTCCCTATTTAACAAATGGTACTGGGCGAACTGGCTGGCAACCTGTAGAAGACTGAAACTGGACCCACATCTTTCACCATTAACTAAGTTAGACTCTCACTGGATTAAAGATTTAAACTTAAGACATGAAACTATAAAAATATTAGAAGAAAGTGTAGGGAAAACACTTGAAGAAATCAGCCTGGGTGAAAATTTTATGAAGAGGACCCCCGGGGCAATTGAAGCAACATCAAAAATACACTACTGGGACCTGATCAAATTAAAAAGCTTCTGCACAGCCAAAAGCACAGTAAGTAAAGGAAGTAGACAGCCCTCAGTATGGGAGAAGATATTTGCTGGTTATGTCTCCGGCAAACGTTTAATAACCAGAATCCACAGAGAACTCAAACATATTAGCAAGAAGAGAACAAGTCATCCCCTCTCAGGGTGGGCAAGGGACTTGAAGAGAAATTTCTCTGAAGAAGACAGGTGCATGGTCTCCAAACATATGAAAAATTCTCACCATCCTTAATCATCAGAGAAATGCAAATCAAAACTACTTTGAGATATCATCTAACACCAGTAAGATTAGCTCATATCCCAAAATCCCAAAATCACAGATGCTGGTGTGGATGGGGAGAAAAGGGAACACTTCTACACGGCTGGTGAGATTGCAAACTAATACATTCCCTTTGGAAAGACATCTGGAGAACACTTAAAGAACTAAAACTAACCCTGCCATTTGATCCTATAATTTCTCTATTAGGTATATATCCAGAAGACTAAAAATCACACTACAATAAAGATATCTATATCAGAATGTTCATTGCAGCCCAATTCATAATTGCTAGGTCATGGAAGAAGCCCAATAGCCCATTGATCCATGAATGGATCAATAAATTGTGGTATATGTACACTGTGGAATACTATGCAACCATTAAGAAAGATGGAGACTTTGCCTCCTTCATGTTTACATGGATGGAGCTGGAAAACACTCTTCTTAGCAAAGTATCCCAAGAAAGAAAAAGAAAGAAGGAAGAAAAAGGAAGAAAAAGTATCCAAAGTACTCAGCCCTACTATGAGACTAATTTATAACTTTCATAGGAAAGCTATAACCCAATTTTAGCCCAGGAGCATGGGGAGAGGGGAGAGGGACAGGAGGAAAGGTGGAGGGTGGGGGGAGGGAGGGTGATTGGCAGGGTCACGCCTATGGTTCATCCTATAAGGGTACAGGTGAATCTTTCTAAATGTAGAATATAAATGTCTTAACACACACACACACAAATTTTTAAAAAATCATTTACATTTTCCTGTTGTACTGTAAGACCAAAACTATGTCTTTTGTTTATGCTATTTCCCCATTTTGTCTATGCTACTTCCCCCTGGACAATCCTGTACAGATACTATAACATAAAGCTGATTTTGTGCTCTGAGGCTGGCTGCAGCCGTCAGCTCAGTCAGTCCTCCTGGTCCCGTCCTCTGTTTCCATGTCTTCTCTTGTGCTGTATTTTCCTCCTTCCCCACCAATTTCATTTCCCTTTGCCATGCTGGTTCACGACACATAAGTTTGGTATGTAGTGTTTTAATTTTAGTTCATTTCCAACATTTTCTAATTTTTCCCTTCTTTTCATTTTTTGAGATAGGGTCTCCCAGTTGCCAAAGTTGGACTTGAACTCCTGGGCTCAAGGGATCCTCCTATCTCAGCCTGTCTAGTAGCTGGGACTATAGGCATATGCCACTGCACCAGCCTTCTATTTTCCTTTCTTCCTTTTTCTCCCTTGATACATGCATATTTTTCCTTCTAAAGGTCAAAAGTAGGTTAATTTCTACATATTTGTAAATATTGATTTTTATTCTTTTATTGATTTATAGCTTCATTCCATTATATTCAGAAAAGATACTTACAATGCTTTCAATTTTTAAATGTATTAAGACTTATTTCATGGCTTAACATATGGTTTACCCTGAAGAGTATTCCGTATGCACTTGAGAAGATTGTGTATCCTGCTGCTACTGGGTGGTGTGTTCTATATATTAACACATCTGTTAGGTATAATTGGCTTATGATGTTGTTCAAGTCCTCAGTCCTTTATTTCCTTATTGATCTTCCACCTAGATGTTTTACCCATTATTATTTTTCTTTTTTTTAATAGATTGTTCACTTTGAATCATGTTTTGCCCACTATTAAAAATGGCATATCAGAGTCTCTATAGATGTAAAACTCTCTTCTTGTTCCCTCCACAATGTGTTTGCTTTATATATTTGGGGCTCTGCTTTCTGGTGCATATGTGTTTATAATTGTTATATCTTCTTGATGAATTGATCCTTTTAAAATTCATAATGAACTTCTTTGTATCTTGTAATTATTTTTGGCTTAACATTTATTTTGTCTGATATTAGTATAGCCACCTCAGCTGTCTTTAGTAACTATTTGCATGGAGTATTTTAGATTATTTTTTTACTTTCAACTGCTTTGTGTCTTTGTATCTGAAGTAAATATGTTACACATAGACACATCTTTTTTTTAATGGCTTTGGCATGTTTTTAAAATCTCTGCATTTTGGCTCAGCGCCTGCGGCTCAAGCAGCTAAGGTGCCAGCCACATACACCTGAGCTGGTGGGTTCAAATCCAGCCCAGACCCCCAAACAACAATGACGGCTGCAACCAAAAAATAGCCAGGCTTTGTGGCAGGCACCTGTAGTCCTAGCTACTTGGGAGATGGAGGCAGGAGAATCACTTGAGCCCAGGAGTTGGAGATTGCTGTGAGGTGTGACGCCACAGCATTCTATCTCAAAAAACAAAACAAAACTCTGCATTTTAATTGGGGAAGTTTAGCTATTTATGTTTAAAGTCATTACTGACGAGGAAGGACTTAGTCTTACTCTAGCTATTTATTTTCTGTGTATCTTTTTTTCTTTTATTGTTGGAGATTCACTGAGGGTACAAGATGTGTCACACACTAAGACACTGACACCTGATCCCCTCCCAGCTTCCCTCTCTCTGCTTTTCCATTCCCCTACCCCCTCCCTCCTTCTCTTTCTCTCTCTCTGCTCTCCCCTTCCCCCACCCCCACTATGTGATTATTGTCATTAATTGTCCTCATATCAAAATTGAATACATAGGATTCATGCTTCTCCATTCTTGTGATGCATTACTAAAAATAATGTGTTCCACTTCCATCCAGGTTAATACAAATGCTGTAAAGTCTACATTTTTTTAAGTGGCTGAATAGTATTCCGTGGTATACATGTACCACAGCTTATTAATTCATTCCTGGGTTGGGAGGCATTTAGGCTGTTTCCTCATTTGGGCGACTGTAAATTGAGCTGTGATAAACAGTCTAGTGCAAGTGTTCTTATGATAAAAGGTTTTTTTTTCCTTCTGGATAGATGTCCGGTAATGGGACTGCAGGATCAAATGGGAGGTCTAGGTTGAGTTCTTTGAGGTTTCACCATACTTCCTTCCAAAAGGGTTGTATTAATTTGCAGTCCCATACGCCATGTAAAAGTGTTCCTTTCTCTCCACATCCACGCCAGGATGTATAGTTTGAGATTTTGTGATGTGGGCCATTCTTGCTGAGGTTAGAGAATATCTCAGGGTGGTTTTGATTTGCATTTCTCTAAGAATTAAGGATGATGAACATTTTTTTTTTTGGCAGGTTTTTTTTTTTGGCCTGGGCCAGGTTTGAACGCACCACCTCTGGTATATGGGGCTGGTGCCCTACTCCTTTTAGCTGTAGGCGCCAGCCCTGATGAGCATTTTTTTCATGTGTTTGCTAGCCATTCCTCTGTCTGCTTGAGAGAAGGTTCTGTTCATCTCTGTTTCCCATTGATCTATGGGATCGTTGGCTTTTTTCATGTGGATTAATTTCTCTATAGATGCAAGTTACTAAGCTTTTGTCTGATTCAAAATAGGCAAATATTCTTTCCCATAGTATAGGTTGTCTGTTTGCTTTGGTTATTATCTCCTTAGCTATACAGAAGCTTTTCAGTTTAATTAAGTACACTTTTTTTTTTTTTTTTGTAGAGACAGAGTCTTACTCTTTGGCCCTAGGTAGAGTGCCATGGCATCACACAGCTCACAGCAACCTCCAACTCCTGGGCTCCCGCAATTCTCCTGCCTCAGCCTTCTGAGTAGCTGGGACCACAGGTGCCCGCTACAATGTCCAGCTACTTTTTTGTTGTAGTTTGGTCGGGGCTGGGTCCGAAGCCACCACCCTTGGTACATGGGGCCAGCACCCTACCCACTGAGCCACAGGTGCCACCCCTAAGTCCAATTTTTGATTTTGGTTGTTATTGCAATTGCCATGCAAGTATTCTTTATAAAGTCTTTCCCCAGGCTGATATCTCCCAGTGTTTTTCCTATGCTTTCTGTGAGGATTTTTATCATTTCATGCCTTAAATTTAAGTCCTTTATCTATCTTGAGTCAATTTTTCTGAGTGGGGAGAGGTGCCGGTCCAGTTTCAGTTTTTTGCATGTGGATATCCAGTTCTCCCAGCACCATTTATTGAATAGGGAGTCTTTCCCCTGCTGTATTTTCTTGTTTGGTTTATCAAAGATTAGGTGGTTGTAAGTTGTTAGTTTCATTTCCTAGTTTTCTATTTGATTCCAAATGTCTATGTCTCTGTTTTTGTGCCAGTACCGTGCTATCTTGAACACTATAGCCTTGTAATGCACCTAAAATCTGGTATGCTGATAACCCTGGCTTTACTTCCATTACTAAGAACTGCCTTACCTATACTGGGTTTTTTCTGGTTCCATAAAAAATGCAGAATCCTTTTTTCTAAGTCTTGAAAGTACAATGTTGGTATTTTAATGGGGATGGCATTGACTCAGTAGATTGCTTTGGAAAGTATAGACATTTTAACAATGTTGATTCTTCCCAGCCATGAGCATGGTATGTCTCAGGATATAAAATCAATGTCCACAAGTCAGTTGCCTTTGTATAGGCCAATAATAGCCAAGGTGAGAGGCTAACTAAGGACACAACTCCCTTCACCATAGTGTCAAAGAAAATGAAATACTGGCTTGGCACCTGTGGCTCCAGTGGCTAAGGCGCCAGTCACATACACCTAAGGTGGCGGGTTCGAATCCAGCCCGGACCCGCCAGACAACAATGACGGCTACAACCAAAAAATAGCCGGGCATTGTGGCAGGCGCCTGTGGTCCCAGCTACTTAGGAGGCTGGGGCAGGAGACTTGCTTGAACCCAGGAGTTGGAGGTTGCTGTGAGCTGTGATGCCACAGCACTCTACCCAGGGGGACAGCTTGAGGCTCTGTCTCAAAAAAAAAAAAAAAAGAAAAGAAAAGAAAATGAAATACCTAGAAATATACCTAACAAAAGAGGTGAAGGACCTCTATAAAGAAAGTTCTGAAACCCTAAGAAAGGAAATAGCAGAGGATGTTAACAAATGGAAGAATATTTTCTGTGTATCTTATACCATTTTCCTCCTCATTTCTTCCATTACTGCCTCCTTTTGTGTGTAGTGGATTTTTTTTTTTGTAGTGAACCATTTTGATTCCCTTCTCATTTGATTTTGTATATATATTAGATATTTTCCTTATGGCTACAATGGGGGTTACATGTAACATCCCAAACTTAAAACAATTAGTTCAAATTGATACCAACTTCATGTCAGTAGCATGCAAAAACTGTTTCTTTAATGCTCTGTCCTTCCTTCCCCATTTATGTTGTTGTTGTCAGAAATTATATATTGTATGCTGAATAATGTAAATTTGTAATTATTTTTATACATTTACATTTTAAATCCTATAAAAATTAAAAAATGAAATTATAGCCAAAAAATATTTGCACGTGTTTACCTTTAATGGACATCTCTATTTCTTCATGTACTTTTGTGTTACTCTTTAGTGTCCTTTCTCCTCCCTCCTCTTTTTTTAGAGACTGGGTCTTAGTCTCTGCACTCTTAGGCTAGAGTGCAGTGGTGTCATCATAGCTCACTGCAACCTCAAACTCCTGGGCTCAAGCTAGCTTCCTGCCTTAGCCTTTTGAGGCTGAGTCCTGTAGCTAGGACTACAGGTGTGTACAACCATGCCCATTTTTTTTTTTTCCTATTTACTGTAGAAACAGGGTCTCACTGTGGTCTTCAATTCCTGGTCTCAAGCAATTCTCCCATTTTGGCCTCCCAAAGTGCTAGGATTATAGGTGTGAGCCCCCATGCCCAGCTTCTAGTGTTCTTTCATTTCAAACTGAATGACTCCCTTTAACATTTTGTGACTGGTTTTATAACAAAATTTTACAATTCTCTAGTGTCTTAGTTCCCTCATATTCCAAAGGAGTTTCTTGTGTTCACACGAGAACTGAAGCAGGCAGCTAAGTGGCCTTGACTTGACAGGGATGAAACAGTGAGTGTTATCTCCAGTGGCTTTGTAATAGCAGTGTAGAAAAAGCGGAGAAAGACAGAGAAGTCTCAGTACAAATTGCTGAATGGGACTTTGTAATTTTCTGTACACTGATACAATTTCTTTGAGCTTTTCCCAGGAAACAGCAGAACCCTTGCAGCCCTGAGATAACTACAGCTCCTTATTCTACCAGAATGTCCAAAGATAGTCAAGATAAGTGATACACCAAGGCAGATTGTAACCAAGAGCCATTGAGCCTGCACACAGGGCTGAAAGAATGAACAATATTAACCCCCTAGCTCATTATAATACTAAAATCCTCACCCTGGGGAGAGATTTGTCCACCATTTTCTGTTCATGGGATGTATAAACTAGCATGATGCCTCACTGAGCTTGTGTGTGCCCTGTACCCACCCCAGACATACAAGAAGTACACTCCCTTGATGCATTATTCATTTTCACCTTCATAAAACCCCCTTAACGCTGTTAATCTGGGAGGTGTATTTGAGGTAGCCTGCGCCTTCCCCTCCTAGTTGTTGCATCCTCTGAAATAAATCCTTTCCTCCTTGACATTGTCTCAGTAATTGGTGTGGTGAGCAATGGTGAACCCCCTTTTGTGAGTTCGTTAACAATTTCTCACTGGGCAGGTCTAAATCTAATACGTTCCTCAGCTTTATTTATCTGGGAATGTCTTAATTTTTCTCTCATTTTTGAAAGCCAGTTTTACCAGATAGACAATTCTTATTTGACAATTGTCTTCCTTTGGCACTTTGATGTACTTTCACTTAATGAAGTCATCCCACTGTCTTCAAACCTCCATGGTTTCTGATGAGAAATAAGCTGTTGATTTTATGGTTTCTTATGACAAGTCACTTCTCACCTGCTGCTTTCAAGATTTTCTTTTTGTCTTTGTCTTTTGAGAATATAATGTGTCTTAGTGTTGGTCTGCTGGTTCTTTTGATTTTGTCCTACTCAAAAGATTATTGATCTTCTTGAATTTGTATCACATCTTTCAACAAATTTGGTTAGTTTTGGTTATTATTTCTTCAAATAGTTTTTATTCCCTTTTTTTTCTCCTCTCCTTGTGGGATTTCCATAATGTTGGTTGCTTGGTGGTGTCCCACAGGTTCCTGTAGGTTCTGTTCACTTCCTTCTTTCTTTCTGTTCCTCAGACTTGACAATTTCAATCACTGTCTTTAAGTTTGTAAATACTTTCTTCTGACTACTCAAATATGTAATTTTTCACTTTAGTTTGGTTCTTTAAAACATATGTAATATAATTTCTTGGCAGCATGTGGTGGCTCATGCCTGTAATTCTAGCACTCTGGGAAGCTGAGGTGGGAGGATCTCTTGATCTCAGGAGTTCAAGACTAGCCCGAGCAAGAGTGAAACTCTACCTCTACTATAAATAGAATTATCTGGGCATTGTGGTGGGGGCCTATAGTCCCAGCTACATGGGAGGCTGAGGCAGAAGGATTGCTTGAGATCAGGAGTTTGAGGTTGCTGTGAACTAGGCTGAGGTCATGGCATTCTAGTCAGGGCAACAGAGTGAGACTCTGTCTAAAAAATCTACATATCTATATCTACATGCATATCTATTTGTCTTTTGTCTTGCTCATGTTCTTTGTCCAAAAAAAATATAACTTCTATCTTTGTATTGGTATTTTTACTTTTGTTCATACATACTTTTACTGTTTTGCTTTAGCTTTTTGTTCTTCTTTTCCTTTAGCTCTTTAAACATATTTAAGATATTTGTTCCAAAGTTTTTCTCTGGCAAGTCTGATGTCTGGACTTCCACAGGGAAGATTCCTGTCAATTAATTTTGTTTCTTGAATGGAAATTTCATACTTTCCTGTAGTGAAAACTTTACATATTTCTTTGTATGCTTTGTGATTTTTTTCATGAAATCTGTATATTTGATTATTATAAAGTGATAATTCTGGAAATCAGATTCTCCATCTTCCAAGGCTTTGCTGTTTTGATTTTGTTTTAGATTGAGTTGTAATT
The DNA here is from genome assembly GCA_963574575.1 of Galagoides demidoff. Taxonomy (NCBI): domain Eukaryota; kingdom Metazoa; phylum Chordata; class Mammalia; order Primates; family Galagidae; genus Galagoides; species Galagoides demidoff. The sequence goes on from CAUYQV010112537.1 coordinate 12,496, forward strand.
TCTTTGTTTAGTGGCTTTCCCTAAATGGTTTTTTTTGCAAAGACTATATTCCTTGTCATGTGTGGTCACTGAAGTCTTTGTTCCTTAGCATGTTCAGCTAGTGTTTTGACAGTGCTAAGCTGAATACCTGGAACTAAAATAAGCAATCAAAGAAATAAACAAAAACAAACAACAAAGCATCTTTCCATTGTTTGCAGATTGGCTCTGTGTTATGATACTCCTTCATCACACCCAAGGCTTGCATTGAGCCCAGGGAATCTGCCTGAGGTGAAAAATTGTGTCTTCTCAGCTCTTTTCTGATAGGCTTCTACATCTGTCCATATATATGGATATTTTTGCATGTCCTCATTTGCAAAGGAAACTCTCCCCCCTCAGCTTTTGCTCCTAGGTTTTAGGTATGATTTGACCATACTCCTTTGTCCTATGTGTCTATGGGTTTTAGTTTGGTTTTTAAAAAATGGCTGCTATTTACAGCCTGAGTTCTGAGTTAGGTGAAGTAGACAAAATCAGAAGTGATAATCTTTTGCCCTTTTGCCCTATCTTTTGATAATCAGGTATCCCCTTCCCTGACAGAAAAATTTGTGAATAAGGTCTGTTCTGCTCCTCCAGAACCAGAAATCAGGGTCCCAGTCTGGGAAAGCAGGTTGGGGGTGTGTGTGTGTGTGTGTGAATTCTTTAGGGCATTCTTTTTTTTTTTTTTTTTTGAGACGGAGCCTCAAGCTATCCCCCCTGGGTAGAGTGCCATGGCATCACAGCTCATGGCAACCTCCAACTCCTGGGCTCAAGTGAGTCTCCTGCCTCCGCCTCCCAAGTAGCTGGGACCACAGGCAACAGTAAGAATTCTTAAGGCTTGGAGGTTGGACATTCCTTCTATTCATATATCTGTAGTGAAAGCAGTTTTATGTCAATGGGGTAAAACTAATAATTCTCTCATCAGGAATGGGTCTGGCGGAGGAGGCAGGTGAATATTTTTGGACAATACCATCTACCAGAGTTAGTGCCTATTTGCATTTAAGAGTGATACTTAGCTCTGTGGGCACATTCAGGGTAGCTAACAGTTGGTGGGTTTCACTGTCTAGTCATTGAATTGGGGCATATATTTAACAGTAGGGCACTCACAAGCTATTATGTAGATATTGGGGGAGTTTTGCTGGGGTATAGTTGTTCTAGGAGTAAAGGGTAGTTAAGTGTCCATGTCTTCAATGAAACCTATTTCATTTACACATCTTAGACCTATTTTTTAACATACACAAGTCTCTGATTTTTAGCTCTCTTCTATTAAGTTTCTCCAGAGTATAAACCTTTGTTCTGCCTGGAGGCATTCAGCTGCCTAAATGGGCTTGTAGAGTGACCTGGGTTTAAATCTTACCTAAGTAAGTTCACAATTAATTACCCTACTTTTGGCCTTGCACAGACTCCTTTCACTGGCCAGGAACTAGTGTCTGAAAGCCCTGAACTTTTAAAAAGTCCCCTGCCATGCTATGTCTTACTTTGTCTTCTCACCATGCTTCTCACCATGCACTTGAGGTTTTATTTTTTCCAGCCAGCCGAACCTCTTATCACTTTTCTATTTGCTTTCTAACTGATCTGCCATTGTCTCCACTTCCATAATCTTTGTCCTTGTGGGTTTATACCATTTTATATGCTTTAGGGTCATTTGAGTGGCCATTTGGGAGAAATCAGAAATAAGCACGTGTGATTGAAAGTCAAAGTGTAAAGGTTTAAAAAGTCTAAAAGGGAGTGAGAAATGTTGAAGAATTTTGAAATACTTTGGAAGAAAAGGTACTAAAGTGCCAGGACAGTCTTCACATCAACTCGGAGACTTAAATAAAACTTGAAGATGATGCAAATAAACAACAAAGAAAGAGAATGGATATAAATTGGGGGAAAGTAAGCAAAATTCCTTAAGAGGATGAAATAGATGTGATAGATGACAATGATCCACAAGCCATAATTAATATGGAGGTAAAAAATGTAATCAAATAAGTAAAATAATATTTTAATAATAATCTTACTGAGTTTTACATGTTTGTTTTTGCATGAAATAACAACTTCTTTAAAAAAATGCAATAAGATTTACACCTAAGGGTAAAAAGCATGTTTGTTCATTTTTTAAATTTACACCACGTAACAGAGTGCCTGGAACATAATTCAATTGCTGTTGCTTGAAGCCTTAATGCTTTCATGATTTAATATTCTTGAGGGTCACAATACCCATTTAGTCATTTTAATTCAGAAAATTTGTGAAATACGAATCTGGCATGCCGGGTTACTTAGGCAGCTTATTAAAACACAACGTAGACTATCTTTGGTAAAGGACATCCTGCTCAGGGAAATAATGATGATATTTACATGAGTCTTTCATTGGCAAAACATTATATATTGCTTCCAAAATTGCTCAAATGTATGTTTTGTACAGTAATTACAGTCAGAATTTGAGGTAGAATTACTTATATAAAGAAGGTATGAAGTTTTTTAAAACCTTGAACAAAGTTAAAAGAACTTAAACTCATCGTGTATGTTGTTGTGAGCATATGAGTTCTTTCAGCAATACACACATGTATTGAGTACCTATGTTCCAGAACTTGGATGTGTTTTAGGTATATATCAGTGAACAAAACAAGGAGAAATCCCTTTCCTAATATAGCTTATACAGTAGCAATGGTAGAGAAATAATGAACACAAAATAAATAAAATATATAGCATATCGAGTGGTTATAAAATTTATGGGGAAAAAAATTAAGCAGGAAATATAGAGGTGGAAAATGCACCTGAAAAGTTGGAAGTTGAGCAAAACTTGAACTTGATGGTGAGGGAAGTGTGTTTCCAAAAGAGCCAACAGCAAATGTTAAAAGTATAAGGAGCGATGGGTGTTGTATTTTTGAGGCACTAAGATCAGGGTATGCATAAGGAAGACAAGGAGAGGATAAGGAAGAAAGGGAATGATGAGGAAGACAGATGATAGGGAAACAGGTAGTGTACCATGGAATATATTCAACTAGGAATCTGCATCCTCCCTATTTACCTGGATGGGTTTGGAGAACATTTTCCTTTCTAAAGTATCTCCAGAACGGAAAATGAAGCATCCCATACACTGGATACTAAGGTGAAACTAGTAGATCAACAACTATAGGCCCACACACGAGGAAAACACAACTACATTCAAGAAGAGGGGACTGAGCTTGGTAAGGTCCTACCTAACGGGTACAATGTAGGGATATACGACAGATTTCCTGAGTGAAGAACTGAACTGCAACTCAGACTTTACCTTACAAATATGTACAATGTAACCTAATCATATGTACTCTCATATTAATTCCAAATCTAAAAATAAACTAAAAAACAAAAAAAGGGGAAGTCAATGTAACTTTAAAAAAGGGTGGTACCTATACACCTATGCATGGTCAGTTATCCTCTGCCACTGTTGTGTGAGTTTGGGCATCTAAACTCATGGGTTGAGCTTCTGCTTGATAGTTAGAATTTTCATTTCTGAGTCTTTACTTATATAAACAAATCAATCATTAAATCATGATATATTCAAAAAATAAAAACTTGGGTCTATTCAAAGGACTTTGGCTTTTACTATGAGCAAGATGAAAAACCAATAAGCATTTTGAGTAGGGGAGTAAAAGTTCAAGAAGAATTGTCTTTGAGGGAACTCTAAGTTCTGATAATCACTAGGCAGGCTTTATCTACTCACTGAAGTGAGTAGATAAAAGCCAGCTGGGCTGTTCCTATGCATGCTTGAGATGGAGTTTCTATTCTTATCGTTAAATTTGTATACTGTGGAAGATTAACTGCATTAAGGGCATCAAGATTTTCAACCCAGCCCACACCCAAGCCCATAAACCACCCTGTATCACCGAGTGTGACCATTTGGCTTCCCTTTGGCCACATGATTGAAAAATGAGTTCATTTATTCATAGAATCTATATTGTACATAAAATTAAAAGGCCAAATGAGAATACACTATGTTATTATCTCTAAGGATCCCAAAACATACTTAATGAAATGTAAACATAATTTTTTGTAAACAAAATCCTTTGTAACGTATGGATATAAATATAAATATTCCCCGATATAATGAAGAATATTATATTTAAGCTAAGAAAGTACATATAGTTACTGTGACTTTCTTGCTAAAATTAGGGTGAGTTCAGGGCTTAGAATAGTCAGAATTCTAAAACGGCCTTCAAGGTTCATTCTCCTGGTTCACACACCTTGTGTAACCCCCTGCCAGTGAGTGCAGTTATGGGATATCGCTCACACAATTAAATTACTACTCAGTTGGCCTTGGATTGATAAAAACAGGAATTATGCAGGTGGGCCTGATCTGTATGATTTATGAAACTGAGAGATAAATACCTATTGTTTTAAATGTTAATTTATTACGCAGAAATAGGAAACCAAAACAGACTGCACAATACCATCATTGGAATATAACACAACGAAAAGCAAGATAATACAGTTATCAAAGAAAAATGCTGTGATATTTAACTGAAGTTATTTGAAGTGAACTAATATGGATTTTACACACTCAAACACTTAATAATAAACCAGAAAAAGACCCAATTCTTGCCAGTATAAAATAATTACAAATATATGTAAAGCAAGCTAACAATAACATGTTAGGTCTAAATTTAAGAAATTTATGTGGCATTTTCCTCTTTTAGTACCATATACTCTTCCTACAGCCCCTCAAGCTTCATTCATTTCTTTCTTTCTTTTCTTTTTTTTTCACATATACATGTGTTTATTAGGTTTCTACTTTATGCCTTCACAAAATTAAAAAGGCTTAAAATTTAATAACAATAACAATGTGTAAGATTAGAAACTTAGACTAGACTAGAAATGAAAAAGAATGAATGAAGATAAATACATTCAGAAAAGAAATCAGATGATTGCTGCATTGTTTGAACCTGCCACCTCTGGTATATGGGCGGACGCCCTACTCCTTTGAGCCACAGGTGCCACCATCAAGCTTTATTTCATCAGGAAAGAATTCTCTAAAATTCATTAAATTGAAGTCAATCTTTATTTATTTATTCATTTATCCTGAGACATAGTTTCACTCTGTCCCCTGGGTAGAGTGCTGTGGTATCATAGCTCAGCAACCTCAAACTCCTGGGCTCAAGTGATCTTTTTGTCTAAGATTCCTGAGTAGTTGGGACTACAGGCGCCCACCACAACACCTGGTTAGTTTTTCCATTTTTATTAGAGTTGGGGTCTCTTGCTCTGGCTGGTCTGAAACTCCTAATCTCTAGCAATCCTCCTGCCTCAGCCTCCCAGAGTGCTAGGATTACAGGCGTGCGCCTCCGCACCTGACTGAAATCGATCTTTACATGTTCTTGGTGCTTTATATACCTCTCATTTTATTACTTATGATTTGAAAAGTGATGCCTTTATATTGTTTTTCTTTTATTACTATCTATTCTCTCCAATGAAAGACATGAAACTCTCTCTTCCAGCTTAATGTTTTTCTTCAGAACTCTATAGAACAGGCATCCTCAAACTATGGCCTGCGGACCACATGCCACCCGCCTAGGACATTTATCAGGCCCGCCTGCTTAGCAGCCGACTCAGTCCAGCCCTCCAGTGGTCTGAGGGACAGTGAACCGGCCCCCTGTTTAAAAAGTTTGAGGACCCCTGACATAGGGGAATGCATTATGAGAGGGCAAGAAAGAGGGGAGGATGGGGTAAGGAGAGAGAGAGAAGGTGCTGGCAGTTGTTTCAAAATTGTGATTGGTGAGATACTCTGCTTTAGAGAACAGAATAGTCCAAGTGGGGCCAAAGAGCGCCTAAGAGGAACTAAGATT
>CAUYQV010112539.1:0-26189 GCA_963574575.1 Galagoides demidoff
GAATAATCCTAAGTGGAGACACTTTTTTTTTTTTGAGACGGAGCCTCAAGCTATCCTCCTGGGTAGAGTGCCATGGCATCACAGCTCATAGCAACCTCCAACTCCTGGGCTCAAGCGAGTCTCCTGCCTCCGCCTCCCAAGTAGCTGGGACTACAGGCGCCTGCCACAACGCCCGGCCATTTTTTTTTTTTTTTGGTTGCAGCCATCATTGTTGTTTGGCGGGCCCGGGCTGGGGATTCGAACCCGGCACTTTAGGTGTACATGGCTGGCGCCTTAGCCGATTGAGCCACAGGTGCCGAGCCTGGAGACACTTTTTTAAAAGTAAGAAAGATGGCACCCATGGCTCAGTGGGTAGGGTGCCATCCACATACACCAAGGCTGGTGGGTTTGAACCCAGCCTGGGTCAGCTAAGGCAATGATGACAACTGCAACAACAACAAAGAAAAAAAAATAGCCGGGCCTTGTGGTGGGCACCTGTGGTCCAGCTGTCTGGGAGGCTGAGCCTGGAGGATTGTCTTGAGCCCAGGAGTTTGGGGTTGCTGTGAGCTGTGATGCCATGGCATTCTACCCAGGGCGACACCTTGAGACTCTTTCTCAAAAAAAAAAAAAAAAAAGTAAGACAGAAAGTCCAGAAGCCATAAGGAATGGGTGACAGATTCAAATAAATAACAACTCAATACTTTTAGAGCGAAAGACATCATAAAATCACAAAATAATAAAAAGGAAGGAAAAAAGTTTGAAAAACATATATAGATAGAGTTCATACCACTTTAAAAAATAGAGCAAAGGATTTGAAGAGAAATTCATAGAAAAAGAAATAGAAATCACCAATGAACATGAAATATTGCTTAACCTTTTGGGAAAATGGATGCGAATTATCAGTAATCATTTCTCATTCTTTAAGTAGACAACTTTTGTTTTTCTAATGATAATATTCAGGTTGTAAAAAAATAGGTTGTCTTAAACATTGCTGAAAAAACAGTCTAGCACAAATCTTTTAAGATTTAAACTATGTGTATATACCAACAAGCTCACTTTTAAGAATCTATCCTACTAATTGAAAAATATCCATCCATAAGATTATAGTCCTTTTTTATTCCTACTAAATATTTTTATTTTCTCTCTGTCCATTAATAAGTTTGTCCAGGTATAACTGTTTTTTTGTTATTTTTTTGAGACAGAGTCTCACTATGTCGCCCTCGGTAGAGTGCTGTAGTGTCACAGCTCACAGTAACCTCAAACTCTTGAGCTGAAGCAATTCTTTTGCCTCAGCCTCCTAAGTAGCTGGGACTACAGGTACCCACTACAACACCCGGCTATTTTTTTAGTTGCAGTTGTTTAGCTGGCCCGGTTTGAATTTGCCACCCTCGGTGTATGTGGCTGGTGCCGTAACCACTGTCCTATGGGCGCCAAGCCAGGTATAACTATTTTTACTGGTGCTTTGAAGTAATTAGTTTATGGTTTAATTGTGTTTCCCCTTCCTAATTTCTTTTGGTCAAGTTTATGTTCTTTTTCTATAACGAAGGTTTTTTAGACTTTATTTTCAGCCTACAGCTTTAGCTGTTATTACATAGATAGTGATTTAATATACTCACATTTTATTAATTTTTGGGCAATCTGCAATTTGGTTTTACTTTTCTTATTGATCCAGGAATTATTTAAAAGGGTACTTCTTTGTTTCTAAGGAATTAAGATTTTCTAGTCATTGTTTTCTTTTTAAAATTAGTTTCTTATTGAGGTGAAATTCATGTAAGGTGGCCTGGGGCAGTGGCTCATGCCTGTAACCCTAGAACTCTGGGAGGTCAAGGAGGTGGATCAACTGAGCTCAGGAGTTCCGGGCCAGCCTGAGCAACAGCAAGACCCCGTCATCTCTCAAAAATAGCCAGGTGTTGTGGTGAGTGCCTGTAGTCACAGCTACTTGGGAGACTGAGGCAAGAGAATCTCTCAAGCCTAAGAATTTGAGATGGTTGTGAGCTATGACATCATGTCACTCTACCAAGGGCAACAAAGTAAGACTTGAGCTAAAAAACCAAAATATTCATATAATGAGAAATTAACCATTTTAAAGGGAAGAATTTAGTGGCATTTAGTATATGCAGAATGTTGTGTAACCACCACCTCTCTCTAGTTTGAAAGCATTTTCATTGTCCCAAAAAGAAACCCAGTACTAAGCGGTTATTCCCCATTCACGCCCCCCTCACAGCCCTTGGCGACTACCAATATTCTGGATGTGTCATATAAATGCAATCATGCAATCTGTGACCCTTTGTGTGTGGCTTTTTCCCCATAACACAGTGTTTTTGTGGTTCATTCACAATGTGGTATATATCCGTATGTTATTCCTTTTTGTGGCTGTGTAATAGCGCATTGCATGGATCTATCACAATTTATTTAGCCATTTACCATTGATGGACATTTGGGTGGTTTCTCCTTTTTGTAAGTAGTGCTCCTATGAACATGGGTGTACGTGTATTTGTTTGAGTGTGTGGTTTTAATTCTTTTGGATATATACATTGGAGTGGAATTGCTGGGTCATAGGGCAATTCTATATTTAACCTTTTGGAGAACTGCCAAACTTTTTCATAGCAGCTGCATCATCTATGTTCCCACCAGGAATGAATGAAGGTTCTAATTTCTCCACCCCCTCACCAACACTTATTTTCCTTTTTTGTTTTTTGTTATAACTATCTTAGAGGCAATTGGATCTCATCACCATTTGATTCATCACTAAGGATGCTGAACATCTTTTCATGGCTTTTTGGCCATTTGTATACTTTCTTAGGATTATATATAATGTTGAATAGCAGCTGTGAAAGTGGGCATGTTGGCCTTTCCTTGAATTTAAGGGAAAGGCTTTCTGTCCTTCACCATTGAATGTAATGCTTTGCTGGGAGTTTTTCATAAATGCCATTTATCATGTTGAGGAAGTTTCCTTTCTCTTCCTACTTTTCTGAGAGATTCTTTTTTCCTAACATAAAAGGGTGTTGTATCTTGTCAGATGCATTTTCTGCTACAGTTGAGATGATCATGTGGGCTTTTTGCCTTCATTGTATTAAAATGGTGTTCCATTGCTTGATTTTCTTATGTCGAGCCACTTTTATGTTCCAGTATAAATCCCACTTGGTCATGGGATATAATCCTTTCAATATGCTGTTGGATTCAGTTTGCTAGTATTTTGTTTAGGTTTTTGCCATCTATATTCAAGATTCAAGGCCTATTGCTCTGTATAGTTTTCTTTGCTTAAGGGTCTTTGTTTAGCTTTAATATCAGGGTGATACTGATCTCATGAAACAAGTTAGGAAGTGTTCCATCCTCTTTTATTTTTTTTGGAAGAATTTGAGAAGGATTGGTGTTGATTTTTCTTTCTTTCTTTCTTTTTTATTGTTTGAGGATTCATTGAGAGTACAAAGAACCAGGTTACATTGATTGTATTTGTTAGGTAAATTCCCTCTTATAATTGTGTCCTGCCCCCAAGAAGTGTGCCACACACCGTAAAACCCCCCTCCTTCCCTCTCTCTGCTCTCCTATTCCCCTACCCCCAATCCCGTACTAGGTCATCAATTGTCCTCATATCATAATTGAGTACATAGGATTCTCGCTTCTCCATTCTTGAGATGCTTTACTAAGAAGAATGTGTTCCACCTCCATCCAGGTTAATACAAAAAATGTAAAGTCTCCACCTTTTTTTAGTGGCTGAATACTATGAAGTGGCTGAATACTATTCCATGTTTATATCATATTTGTTAATCCATTCTTGGATTGGTAGGCATTTAGGTTGTTTCCACAATTTGGCAAGTGTAAATTGAGCTGCAATAAACAGTCTAATGCAAATGTCCTTATGACAAAATGATTTTTTTTTCTAGGTAGATAAAGAATTAGAATTGCAGGATCAAATGGGAGGTCTAGTTTCAGTTTTCTGAGAATTCTCCACACTTCTTTCCAAAAAGGTTGTATTTCCAAAAAGTTTACAGTCTCACCAGCAGTGTAAAAATGTTTCCTTCTCTGCACATTCATGCCAGCATCTGCAGCTTTGAGATTTTCTGATGTGGACCATTCTCAGTGGGGTTAGGTGATGTCTTAGGGTGGTTTTGATTTGCATTTGTATGATAATGAGGGACGATGAGCATTTTTTCATAAGTTTGTTAACCATTCATCCATCTTCTTTAGAGAAGGTTCTGTTCATTTCTCTTGCCCAGAGAGATAAGGGATTGTTGGCTCTTTTTTGTTGTTGTTGATTAATTTGAATTCTCTATAGATCCTACTTATCAAGCTTTTGTCCAATTCATAATATGCAAAAATATTTTCCCATTCTGATGGTTGTCTATTTGCTTTGGTTGTTGTCTCCTTAGCTGTACAGTTGATTTTTCTTTAAATGTTTAGTAAAATTCACCAGAGAAGCCATCTGGTTCTTTCTTTGTTGGAAAGATTTGATTATTGATTCCGTCTCTTTACTTGTTACAGGTCTATTCAGACTTTCTATTTCTTCTTGAGTCTTTTTGACAATTTAAATATTTCTAGGAATTTTTATATTTCATCTAGGGTAAACTGTTTGTTATATAATTGTTCACAGTATTCTCCTACGGTCCTTTTTATTTCCCACTAACAGTCCCACTTACATTTCTGATTTTAGTTCTTTGTAGTATTCTCTCTTTTTTTCTTTGTCAATTTAGTTAAAGGTTTGTCAGTTTTGTTGATCTTTTCAAAGAACCAACTTTTGACTTTATCGATTCCTTTGTTTTTCTACTTTATGTTCATTTATTCCTAATCTTTCTCATTTATTTCTTATTACTAGCTTTGTATCTGTTTTGCTGTTCTTCTAATTCCATAAGATATATAAACTTAGCCTACTAATTTGAAATCCTTCTTATCTTTCTAATGTAGATGTTTATTTCTACACCTTTCACCCTTAGCACTGCTTTCCCTGCATCTCGTAAGGAATTTGTATCTTTGCCTTCATTCATTTCTTACTATTGCCTGATTTCCCTTGAGATTTTTTTCTTGACCCATTGGTTGTCTAAGAGTGTGCCATTTGATTTCCACACGTTTGTGACTTTTTTGGTTTTCCTCCTGGTCCTCCAAGCAGCTGAGACCACAGGTGCCCACCACAATCCCCAGCTATTCTTTGTTGCAGTTGCCATTGTTGTTTAACTGGCCTGGGCTGGGTTCGAACCCACCACCCTCAGTGTATGTGGCTGGCGCCGTAACCACTGTGCCACAGGCACCAAGGCTCGTATCACCTTTTATATTGCTTTAATCAATTGTGTACAAATATTTGCAGCAATAGCTTAATTCCAAATACATTTTTTTAAACTTTGCACAGAAAGAATGTTTCCAAATTTTGGACTTCTATATATTTTGAGACAGAACGATGTAAGGTGAAAATTTTAAAAAATTAAGGCAAAGATTTATATTAAACTGAAATAGAACACTGTGCCCAGCCTGGTATATCTTCTTAATAAGACAATTAGTCTCATCACCAGAGGCCCACTTTCATGACTTCTTTTAAACCTAATCACCTCCGTCTCCAAACATCATCACATTGGGGGTTAGGTCTTCACTGTATTAATTATGGAGGAACCCAAGTCAGTCCACAGCAAAAGATATGTGAACAAACTTAAGACTTCTGGTTAGATGACCGTTTTGGAAGAAGACAGCGACCTGGGGAAGGGGCTCCTGCATCTCAGTGGCAGCAGACAGACTCTGCCTTTTCTCCTGCCTCCCTCCCTTTTTTTGCCTGGGCCTTTGCGGGAGAATTTCCCCAAGATTCAGTTCCTGGCTTTCTATTCTCTGTGTACATTCTCTCCCTGGGTGAGCTAATCCCCTCTCACATTTTCAGCTATTACTGTGTGAATGACTCCCAGCAGCTACTTCTGACCTTGATCCTGAACCTCCATTTCTGAACCTGAATATTCTATCGACCGAACACTAAAGTTTTACTCCATGGCGACCATAACCATGGCTAACACTGTTGTATTGCCTTCTAGTTTTTTCTTATGCATGTTTTGCGGAGATTTCTGAGTTTTAATTAAGTTGTGAAAAACAGGTCTAGGATCCAAAATGAAATTAAGTAAAAGTTAAAAAAAAATAGGTTGACACATAATTTAAAATATCAAGGATGTCTTCACAGAATTATCATTGCGAACATTCTTAGGTGTATCAGTTCTCCCTGCCAGGAGCTGCCTCATTACGTGGGCAACAAGAAAGAACCAGAGGTATTTGTGGAGAAGTTTTCGTGAAGTTATACGATTTTAGCAAGGTTGTGTTAAGAGCTAAGTGAATTCTCTCCCTCTTTCTCTGCATGTGAATGTGTATATGTGTGAAATTTACACCATGTGCCCCTGTAGCCACCAGGACAGTAGATGTTTCTGTTTGCTACATCACAACCTGCTGTTATGAATAATCGATCTTTAAATGCAGCACGCCAGCGAATGCATGCAGATAAAATCGAAGACGGCCCCCCCTACAAATACTTTAGGAAAATCTGCTTGGTTTTTAAAAACTTTCTTGCACGAAATGTTCCTGGGCACATCATTCTTGAAATGAAAAAGAAAGAAAACTGCCTTCTTGAAATTCCTGAGTGTGACTTTGAGTTTTATCTCATACCAAGTACAAGTTCATACTGGAAGACTTGCAGGCTATCAATAGAAATCTGCTCACCCGCCTTATTTTAAAGCTAAAGCATGTTAAGCCCTCTAAGCCGCTCCTCATAAGACATACCCTTCATCTCCCAAATTAGTCCTGGTGCCTCTGCTGGATCCCATCCAAGACTCTGATGTGCTTTTAAGCTTCATGTCCTACCACACACCATGCGGTAGGCTATGAGTAGGGACAGTTCCTTTGCTTTAAAATCTCCCTTAATTTATGGACTTGAACAAGTTTCAATCTAGCTTAGTAATGCTTCAGAAAAATACAAAAATTTTCCTAATTCTGCTGAATATATAATAGATCACAATACCATAGATTTACTTTTAGTTAAAAAAAAATTAACAAATTAAAACACAAAAATCAAAGTACAGTATAATTCAGAGGTTCTTTATTTTTTTTTTTTTTTGCAGCTTTTGGCCAGAACTGGGTTTGAACCCACCACCTTCAGCATATGGGGCCGGTGCCCTACTCCTTTGAGCCACAGGTGCCGCCCAATTCAGAGGTTCTTGACCCATGATTTCACATGACAGATCTTTGCTCCCATGATTTTTTTTTGCAGCTGAAGCAGCATTTCCACCCATTCCAGTAGTTGCAAAGCTATTGTTGCATTTTATTTATTTATTTATTTTGAGACAGAGCCTCAAGCTGTCACCCTGGGTAGAGCGCCATGGCGTCACAGCTCACAGCAACCTCCAACTCCTGGGCTCAAGTGATTCTCCTGCCTCTGCCTCCCAAGTAGCTGGGACTACAGGCGCCCGCCACAACGCCTGGCTATTTTTTGGTTGTATCCGTCATTGTTGTTTGGTGGACCCCGGCTGGATTCGAACCCGCCAGCTCAGGTGTATGTGGCTGGTGCCTTAGCCGCTTGAGCCCCAGGCGTGGAGCCCTATTGCTGCATTTTAGAAGAATAAACTCAAAGGTGACTTCCTTCACAAAGTCTTCTGTGATGCCCTAGCCAGAAATAAGCTCTGACCTCTCTGAATACATTTTGTATCCTCTTAGATAGCCATTCCCTTCTTGTCTACCTCATACTGTTCCTATTTGTGTGCTTGTTTTATTGTTCAAAACAAATCTCAACCCAGCAGCCTATGAGTTAAATCCAGTTTGCAAAAAAGTTTGGTTTGGCTCATTAATATGTTTCGTATGAAAAATTACATAAATTGCTACAAAACAATTATTACAATTACATTAATGTTTTTGTATGAAAAATTACATAAATATGAATTTCTGACTTCTGGCGATAGGGATTTCAGGTAGAAAGAATAAGCTGGGCCTCAGGAGAGACCCCAGTTTGCTGCTTGGGCCCGTTCACTCATTGGTGTTAACTACCTAGCCCAGGTGGACATTTTACTTTGTAATCCTTAAACTGCACCATAGGTAGGATCTAGTCTCAATCATCTTTATAATTCATAGCTTATAGTAAACAGTAATTTGTAATCGAAAAAAACGTATATGGGTTGAGGGGCAAGTCTTTTTTTTTTTAAAGAAATTTTGAAGATATGCCTTTGGGATCGCGTCCATTCCTCCCTGTCTCCTGTTCCATCATGACACTGTTTAGAATCCACCTGTAAGTAGCTACTGTCCTTCTGCAACGTGTTGAAAGCTTAGAGATACAAGATAGGCAAAGGCAGTGCCCTGCCCCTCCCCAAGGGCACTACGTGAAGAAATAAAAAATAAACTCCTGAAATGATTTGTGAGCAAGATACCATCGTCATTCCAAGGCAGCACAGCAGAGCGTTTGAGAACTGAGGGGCTGGAGTCAGCCAGGCTTGGGTTCATGCCGCGGCTTCACACTTGGAACCTTGTGATGTTATGCAAGCCTCTCTGAGCCTTACTTCCCCATCTTCTGGTGGCCCTCGCCGAAGATTTAGATGGGGACAAAAGTCATATCTGCCCCATAGAGACGTGAGGAGATTAAATGGACTAACACATGTGAAGTCCTTGGCTCAGCGTCTGAACATGGTAAGTGTTCTACGGGTGGAAGGGGTTGTCCTTGGCAGCTGAATGATCCAGAATTGTCGATGGCACATCCGGGAACATCCAGGCAGGATGCAAAATTCACCGTGCTCTGGTGAGCCTACATCCAGTCTGCACTTTCAAGCAGTTTGCTGTACTCTACTAAAAATGGCTGTTCCTATGCAGAGTTCGTTCTAGTGTGATTGCTGACTCTGTGTGGGTGTGATGGAAAAGATCAGTTTGCCACCAGGAGTCCTCCTGCGCTGCAGGCATGTAAAGGCCAGCCCTGGGTCTGCAGCTGTAGCTGCTATTTGCAGCCTGTGTGATGAGATTCTAGGGCTCTGATTTATTTTCTGCTCTGGGCCTTTGTTTGAAAAGCCCTTAGGGCTGCCCAGCTGCCCCTGACTGCTGTGGCTGCCCGTGGTGCCCTTAGATCGCCTCATGGTTGGGGATACGCTTCCTCCTTCAGCTCACCCCCAGAAATCCCAGGAAAACGATCATCCTCGTTTAGTAAACATGTGCAGTGTCCCGGGTATCCTGCTCAGCGTTTTTTTGGATTATCTCATTGAAGACCCATGAAACACTATGAGATGGGTTCATTGTTACCCTCATCCTAAGGTGAGGACATTGAGGTACAAGGAGGTTAAATAATTTTCCAAAAGTTATCAAATACAAGAAGGTTAAATCATTTTCACAGTTATTAAAAGGTGGAGCCAGTATTTGAAAACAGATCATTTTTCTCAGGATCCATGATCAAAACCATTTAACTATGCTTCCTCAAATTAATTTAGGGGAAGGAATACCTTTTCTTTGAAAATAAATATATTGCCTCTAGCCCGAATTGTTTATTGGTCCATTAGCATGATAAAGAAGGCGACAGAAGTTTTCTGTCTGGGTCTTGGTAGTGGCTGTTTGCAACAATTTTTTTTTTTTTAGAGACAGAGTCTTACTTTGTCACCCTTGGTAGAGTGCCATGCTGTCATAGCTCACGGCAACCTCCAATGCCTGGGCTTAGGCGATTCTCTTGCTTCAGCCTCCCGAGTATCTGGGACCATAGGCACCTGCCACAATGCCCAGCTATATATATATATATATATATATTTTTTTTTTTTTTTAATTGCTTGGCCAGCACCTGGTTTGAACCCACTACCCTCAGTATATGGGGCCTGCACCCTACTCACTGAGCCACAGGCGCCGCCCAACAACTTTTTTTTTTAAGACAGTTTTACTATGTCGCCCTTGGTAGAGTGGTATGGTGTCACAGCTCACAGCAACCTCAAACTCTTGGGTTTAAGTGATTCTCTTGCCTCAGTCTCCCAAGTAGCTGGGACTACAGGCACCTGCCACAATGTCTGGCTATTTTTTTGTTGTATTTGTCATTGTTGTTCTGGCAGGCCCGGGGCTGGGTTTGAACTCACCAGCTCTGGTGTATATGGCTGGTGCCCTAGCTGCTAAACCACAGGCGCTGAGCCCTGCAATAATATTTTGACCCTGAGCCAAAATTGACTCTGAGCTGTGCAACAACATTTTGACCCTGAGTCATATTTGGGTTAAGTGAGGAAAATGTAAAAAGCAATTAGCAAAGTCTGCAATGGACTTCCAGAGTGTCCATCTCGTGATTATGAAGGGCCAGGCTCCACAAAAAAGAGCCTTAGCATCTTAATTTTCAAGGATGTATCAACAAAATGACTTCATGAGTTAGGAACACAAGGAAGAAAAAGTCATAGGCACCGTTTTAAATATTCTGTGGTCCATAGTGTCATCAAGCAAAACCAAAAAGCATTGTCATATCTTAGGACCCCATGGAGTTCAAAGAATTTCAAGTTAAATGGAAAAACATTTATGGATATTCCAATCTAAAAGTCTTTGATATAAATGAGAAACCTATGCACATTACCTAAGAGTTAAACACAAAATGCAAGCCAGTGCTCAGCCTGGTTTGGAGTTGGTCTGGAGTTATAGATGCTTGAAATCAAGAATTAGGTGAGAGGACAAACTCCTTTCAAACTTCAAAGCTCAAAACACAGCAGCTAGAAAAGGAAACTCAGAGTGACCGACCCTGGAGTAGGAAGAAATACTAAACATCTCTGGAGCTCCAGGTATCAAGTCTGGACAAAATCTATAGTTCTAAATGAGCTCCGTTACCTGGGACAGCATCTGAATTTATAATGAGAAGGCTACCTTAGTTTGCAAGTGTAGTAATCAACTTCATTAAATGAGTATTTAAAAAAACATGCCTGGAAGATTTAGAACTAAGTATAGAAAAGTTTCAGAGAATCAAAATCCAATTTTGGCATTTTTACACTTGTGTTTAAAAGATAATCTTTAATTCTAATTTAAAACGTGTAATTGGCCAGGCCTGGTGGCTCACACCTATAATCCCAACAATTTGGGAGGCTGAGGTGGAAGGATCACTTGAGGTCAGGAGGGCAAGACCAGCCTGGGCAACATAGTGAGAACCCATTCCTACAGAAAAAAAAAAATAAGTTAGCTATGTGTAGTGGAGCACACCTGTAATCCCAGCTACTCAGGAGGCTGAGGCAGGAGGATTGCTTGAGTTCAGGAGTTTGAGGCTACAGTGAGCTATGATGGTACCAGTGTACTCCTGGGTGACAGGGTGAGACCCTGACTTGAAAAATAAATGAATAAAAATATAAGTTATAATTTCGTAGTTAATTTAGACTTGCATTTTAAGTTGAAATCTTCCTGAGTTTATGGGCAGCATGAGTACATCTCAGAGAATTTTGTTTTATACACATATTGTACTATTTAGCGAGATGATTTAGCTTTAGCTAACTAGATTTGTCAGGGGAAAGTATTTATTACAGTTCCTTAAAAGTGATGGTCAAATTTTGGCAGATGTAAAAATATAATAATTAAATGTATAGATTAAAGTTTTAAAAAGTGATGTTTTATGAATATGCACTTATAATACATTGAATACCTATTGTGTATTCCAGAGTAAACTTCTGAATAATCTTTTCAGCTTGCAAAAGTCTACAAGGCACCTTAATTTTTTCTTGCATAGGAAGCATCTCTTGCTTGTCAATTGATTAATTTGTAATCACAGTCTTTGGAGAAAACCAGGACTCTATGGCAAGTCCTTAGGGGACTTCAATTCAATTCAGCTCAACACCCATTGACTGACAGGGCACATCCTCTGAGCCTAGCACCATGTTAGCACCAGGTATTCAACAGTGAGGAAGGCCTAGTGTTACCCTCAAAGAACTTACAGTTTTCTGGGGAGACACACACACCAGTTCAGCCCATGGCAGTTCACCACATTGTTACCCTCATGGTGGTGGGATGGGTTGAGCACCTTTTCAATATCAGTTCATTCTTGCTGATGCCATCCTGCATCGGTGGTCCATGATGATTTGTTGGTGACACCACGAAGCTCTTCAAGAAGCCAGATATTTCTTTCTTTGGTTGAAGAAGAGCACGTTTCCACCAGCGTAAGGGATTTCTTAGAGTCCAAGCTGCATTAGCAGCATGATGGTTCTTGTTTCTACCACCTTCCTTCCACCTTCAACTCAATCATCCTGGCAGGAAGGCTGGACCCCTCATTGACTCCATTGTCCTCCAAGCTCTGTTAAGTCTATTTTCTCCATCACCAGGGTCATGTCCCCTCTCAGGGACAAAGAGAGATCATCTTAAGTTACTTTCTTATATCTTAGTCTGTATAAGATTTGCCTCTTGGGATGTATTCTCAAGTACAAGACCAGTAGTCATATTCTCAATGTATTTTACATAAATGACCTAAACCTCCAATAGTGTTTTTTTTTTAATTTTTAATTTTGCTTATTTATTTATTTTTTAGAAATAGGGTCTCTGTCATCCAGGCTGGAGTGCAGTGGTGTGATCACAGTTCACTATAGACTCAAACTCTGGAGCTCAAGAGATCCTCCTGCCTCAGCCTCTCAAATGGCTAGGACTATAGGTGCACACCACCATCCTGACTATTTATTTTCTGTAGAGACAAGATCTCTCTGTGTTGGCCAGGCTGGAGCAGTACCATTTTAAAATCCCATAAAATTCCAAGTCATATTGAGCCTTCCACATAAGAGGTCAACTCCATGCAGTTTGTGTCTCTTCTATAGGGAATTCTAAATTTATTTTCTAGAAAGATCCCTAAAGATGAAGGAAGTTCAGAGATGGTATTCAAGATATTATGATACCAAGATCCCACCTGGGCCTTTCTTATTAGGGATTCAGAACTTTTCTACAAAGGTCCTTCTGATCCTTCTGGGATCACGTGGATGAGCCATATTTTTTTTTCAAGACAGAATCTCACTTTGTTATCCTGGGTAGAGTGTTGTGATGTCATAGCTCACAGCAACCTCAGACTCTTGGGCTCAAGCAATCCTCTTGCCTCAGCCTCCTGAGTAGCTGGGACTACAGGTGCCCACCACAACATCTGGCTATTTTTTTTTTTTTTGCAGTTTTTGGCTGGAGCTGGGTTTGAAACCGCCACCTATGGCATATGGGGCCGGTGCCCTACTCGTCTGAGCCACAGGCGCCAACCATGCCTGGCTATTTTTTTAGAGATGAGGTCTTACGCTTGCTCAGACTGGTCTTGAACTTGTTAGCTCAAGCAATCCTCCCACCTCAGCCTCCCAGAGTAGTGCTAGTATTACAGGCGTGAGCCCCTGCACTCAGCCTTGGGTGAGCTATCTGAACCTCTCAGGTTTTATTTTTTTCCCCAGAGGGAAATTTCATAGTTTTATTTATTTTTTTAATCGTTGGGGATTCATTGATGGTACAGAGAACCAGGTTACACTGATTTGAACCTCTCAGGTTAACACCACAAATAAAATATTTTTTTAAAACTAGAACAACTAACTTAAAAAATTGCTTAATAATATTTGCAAAAGATCACTGTGACCCAGCAATTCTACTCCTAGATTCATATGTAACAGAAATTCATTCTTATGTTCATGAAAATGCAACAGCATAATTCACTATGTAAAAAACCTGTCGATAATTATATAATTACTAAATTAATAATTTATACATTATAAATTATAATGTAGTCATAAAACAGACTATTAAATAGCAAGGAGAATGAATGTGAAATATTTAGAAAATAATAATTACTAAAAGGCCTTTTATCCAGTCTGTTAAGACGGTGGGTTAATCCAAAATAATCATAACAAATGATTTGTAGGAAACATTTTTAATGTTGACTCTATAAATGTCCATTCAGCCACCAGCCTTTCGCTGTAAGACCAAGTCCTTTTTTATGTTAGATGTGCTGATTAGAGTTCTTTGTTATCTTTATTACATAGATGACATCAGATATTTGTTTCTCAAAAGTAGACTCAAAACAAACAAAAAAAGAATAAAAGTAGAGCCAAAACTTCAGGGCATATTTAAATTAATCTGCACCCAGGATTCTTCTAGATTTTTACCATTTCCTAACTCTGTTACAGTTAGTTGCTTTCCCACACCCACTTTGACATGGTTTTTGCAATTGGCGGGTATCCACCCCTCCAACCTAATTTTCATAAAAACAGTTCTCCACATTCACATTTCATCCTTTTTAATTAAACTCCAATAACAAGAATAACCAGCATAAACAGATTTGGTAACAAACAACACTCTTTTATTTTTTTTTTTTGGCCAGTGCACCTCCAGTACAAGGGGCCGGCGCCCTATTCCTTTGAGCCACAGGTGCTGCCCACAAACAATATTTGTGATAAGGCTGTAACTTAACTGGTAGGAGAAGAAAGCCAGCACATTTAAGAATAGTCCAGGAGGCCAGGGGTGTCAGTCAGTACGGGTTTTCTTTTTTTTTTTTTCTTGAGGGAATAAAAGAAGGAGGTTAATTTTGGCAGTCAGTTATGGGGAGGTAGATAAAGATAGTTAAAATAGTAATATCTACCATTTCTTATTTACCATGACTCAGTGCTCCACTGAGCATTTTGCATACATTATTCAATGCTTACATTCTACTTACATAGTTCTATTTTACTCTTCTTTTTTTTTGAGACAGAGTCTCATTATGTCACCCTCAGTAGAGTGCCATGGCGTCACAGCTCACAGCAACCTCAAACTCTTGGGCTCAAGTGATTCTCTTGCCTCAGCCTCCCTTGTAGTTGGGACTACAGGTCCCTGGCACAACACCTGGCTATTTTTTGTTTGTTTGTTTCGCAGGCTCGGGCCAGGTTCCAAGCCACCAGCCCTGATGCATGTGGCCAGTACCCTAATTGTTGAACTACAGGTGCCAAGCCTATTCTATTTAATTCTTAACAACATCCTTGAAAAATTACCATCACCATTTCACACATAACAAAACCAAGTTTCCGAGAAATTGAGTAATTTGTCCAAATATGTAATTACTTCCGAAGTAGAGAAAGAATTTGAACCTGAGTTGTCTGTTCTCCATGCCCACTACTGACCCCCTTGTGGTGCCCTGTTTCCCACACTCAGTCATCTGAGAGAGTTGGGCAGAAATAAGATGCTCCCCGGTACCTAACATAGGAGAGTGCTGTGTGATGAGAAATGTCCTCCACTGGGAAGTTTCAAAGGCTCAGATGATCACAATGGCTTACAAAATATCTGATGGGGGAGGAAGCCAACTGTCCAGCTTCATCCTTTCTTTGAAAAGAAAAAAAAAGAGAGACATGGCCAGGACAATATCATAAACAGTAGCCGCAGCACCCCCAGCAAGAAGTTTCCTTCCTTTCAGTAATTTTTCTGGGTATCTTAGCCCTTCACATCAGTCAGACTCTCTTCTGTCTTCAACTCTCTCGCTTGGGTTATTAGTACAGTTGTTCTCCTCTCAAGAAGGGATTAAAAAAACCCTTTAGATTTCAGCCAGATGCTTTAAAGTTGCTCAGGGAGTATGAAATGGAAAATGTCTTTTAGAGTTAGCCAAGCTGTTTGCAACCCTGTTACACACCAGAATCTCTGGGCAACTTAAAAAAAAACAACCCATGTCGGGGCTTCCCTGTCTTGCCCAATCCTACATTCTGACTTAGTTGGGAGTAGGGCTCCAGCACTACTATTTTTTAAACTGATGATCCCCTAAGGTGTTGAAGAAAATGTGTATTCCAGAATTGTAACCATGATTATCAACAGCCACACTTTTTTTTTTATTGAGACGGAATCTCACTTTGTGGCTGTCAGTAGAGTGCTGTGTTGTCATAGCTCACAGCAATCTCCAATTCTCAGGCTTAAGTGATTCTCTTGCCTCAGCCTCCCAAGTAGCTGGGACTACAGGTGCCCGCCACAACCCCCAGCTATTTTTTGTAGAGATGGGGTCTCTCTCTGACTCAGGCTGGTCTCAAACCTCTGAGCTCAGGGCAATCCACCTGCCTCAGCCTCCCAGAGCACTAGAATTACAGGCATGAGCCACCACACCTGGCTAACAGCCACACTTTTTTTTTTTTTGCATTTTTTGCATTTTTTGGCCAGGTCTGGTTTGAACCCGCCACCTCCGGCATATGGGACTGGTGCCCTACCCCTTTGAACCACAGGCACTGCCCCAACAGCCACACTTTTTAAAAAATAAACTTTATTCTACGATTTAAGTATATAGCATGATGTTATGAGGTAAGATAAATACCAAAGTGGTTACAATAGTGAAGCAAATTAAGATATCCTGAAAAGGGTCAGCCTAATAATATGTTCAGATACTTTAGAACAAAGCAGAGATATTTTTGTATTTTATTGGTGTACATCACCTAATTTTTTATGAAATATTCAGCTACAATAGACCCTTAAATTCCCTATTTGAGTTTGAAAGGGAAAAAAAGAAGGGAAGACTGTCTAGATTTTTTTTAAGGATTATACTTCTGCAAGCTATGATGAGAGTAAGAAATCCTCTCTGTCAGAGCATAAAATCTCCCTCAGAAGGTCTGAAGAAGAATTTTCACCGTGCTACCTGGCACAGTTGGCCAAAGGTATCATAAATTGTTATTTTTCCTTTCCTGCCAAACCCCAAAGCTTATCTTAATCTATTGGGAGAGAATCACATGTGCTTGAATTATTCTTTGAGACAACAGCTCTGTCAAGACCTTGCCATAGTTACAGAAAGGGCAAATCTCCAATAACCAGTTCTTTCCCATATGTCTCGTGAAGGTTTTTGCTCAAGGTCATGTTCATGTTTTTTGCAGGAAAAGTGTATATTTATTTCCATCAAATGGTTTTTTTAAAGAAGAAATTAAGACTAGTAAACTCTTACACTGAGCTTTTCTGATTATTTTTCAAAACTGATACCTGCACGTGGAGTGTGGTTTGACCCCGAAACAAAATGATGCGTCATCACATATTTTAAAATTATAGACTGCAGTTTCTTCCTTCCTCTTTGGCCATTTTAAACATGTATATTTATAGTTTTGATGAAATGGATACTACATAGTATGTATATATTTATCCCACCAACCCTACATACTTAAGGAGATTTATGGGGTCATTTTCCTAAACTTAATTGACTAAAACCACTCTCAACACAGCCCCTCGATATCCCGGCAGCGTTATGCCCTCTTCTATGAGTTGAGAAAATATGACCGATCCATGAGTCTGATATTGTAAGAAAGAATTGTGAAGATTCAGAAAACCGGTTTCCTCCTCTAGAATTTCCGAGTTTCTAAAGACAGAGAAAGAGAGACGCTGGTTGAGAGGTCTTCCTATGGGGGAAGATTCTTCATCCCAAAATAAACTCTTCCTGCTCAAGTTAGAGCCTTGGGCTTAAAGGATCAGCGTCCTGGAACTAGAACAATACAAACACGGGATAAGAGGAATGAGACAGGAGCATTTGTATGTGGTGTAGTCATAGCTGGGTTAGTACGGGCTCAGTGACGTGTGGAGATCGCTGTGAAGTTAGGGGGGATTTTTGTCAAATGGAAAGGAAGGCTAAGTGCTATCTACTGGTGAAGAAATGGAACAGAAGCCACCCTTTGTGTCTCTTCAACAAAACATGGTATCTTTTCAGACAATCTTATCTGCAAGATATACAGATATTTACAGGATATATAGACATTCACAGGATATGCAGATATTCACAGGATATACAGACATTCACAGGCTACGCTGGTTGTGATAAATTGGAAAAGCTATCTGAAACCTATTCCCCAGCCTGATTTCAAAACTTACATTCCCATTCCTAAAAGTTTACTCTACAAAACTCTGTGTACAAGATGATACAGATCATGTAAAAAGATGTTCACTGTGGTACTGTTTGAAATTACTAAGAAAATAAGGTCGGACACAGTGGCTCATGCCTGTAATCTCAGCTACTCAGGAGGCATAAGGTGGGAAGGTCCTTTAAAGTCAGGGGTTCAAGTCCAGCCTGGGCAATGTAGTAAGACCCTATCTCTACAAACAAACAAACAACAACAACCAGAAAACAAAACAAAACAAAACAGCCAGGAGTGGTGGTATGTGCCTACAACCCCAGCTATTTGGGAGTCAGGAAGATAGCCTGAGCCCAGGAGTTCAAGGCTACAATAAATTATGATGACACCACTGTGCTCCAGCTGGGGCTACAGAATGAGATTCTGAGAAAAGAAAATGAAAAGGAAGGGAGGAAGGAAGTGGGGAAGGAGGGGAGAGAGAAAAGAACTAAAAGAAAGGAAGAGGGAGAGAGAGAGAAAGAAAGAAAGAGAGGGAGGGAGAAGGAGAGGAAGGAAGGAGGGAGGAAGGGAAGAAAGGGAGGAAATAAATACCAAGAAAGAAAATTATTCGAGGGCCCAATAATGAGGGGTCTGATTAAATATGTTTTATATGCATTTGCTACCTAATGAAATGGCACACACAAAGTCACTTATAGCCATTGAAATGAATGAGAGTTGTACATATTGACATGGTGTAATAGGTCAGAGAATATCAAGGGAAATGTACAAGTTGCAGAATGGTATTACAGTATAATCCAGCTTTAGTGTTTATTAATAATAATATGGAGGATTGCTCAGTAAAGTAGTAACAGTTTTCATTGTCTGTACCGTGTATCATTTGTAACAGGATAAAAGAAAACCAATAAAAATAATAATTTACCTAATAAATTATAATAAATAAATTAAATAAATAAATAAAATAATAATAATTTATCTAATTATAGATAATTGTATTATCTAGATAATAGTATTTAAATTTTCTATATTCTAAAATAAAAATATCCTTTTTTTGGCTTATGTATTTTTTTAAAAATTGGTTTATATAGATGCTTCCTCCTCCTCTAGTAATTTATTCCACAAAAAGCCCTTGTAGAAAATGATGAAGATTATGTGAAGTCATGTAGATATGCATAGGATACAGAAAAGGTATCGAAATTTTAAAATTCCATGCAATATAGGAAAGAGAAGTAAACCATCTGAAATCCCATTACCCAGCGTTCCATGTCGTTGTGTATTTCCTTCCTTTCTGCGTCAATTTCATACTGCTCTAAATGCACGTATGTTATGAGCCGCTTTTCTATGTGATGACAGTCAGTCTAGGAACTCCCCAGTCTTAAAGAAATATCCTATTTTTCATCCCTGCTGCATCTTGGTGTAGTTGAAAACAAAATGTTTGCAGTTTTACCTTCCTGTCTGAGCCCTTTCTCTTTGTTGGCCTGGTTTAAATATTGTTTACATGCTGTCACCAAGGATAAAGCTCGAGCATCTTCCAAAATAGACACCAAGGAAACGATCAGATTTCTTTACTGCTCGATTCAGCACAATAACTTGGCTAAGGAAATAAATACACACCAGACAGTGGCATGCACGCCTCACACGTAAAAGGCTGGTCGAAAATATCACAATTCTTGCAAAATCTGGCAAATTTCAAAAACGAGGTTTTTCAGTGAAAACAAACCGGGCTCCATCTGATTCTGAGTGAAGAATGGTTTTTCACTAGGAAAACTTACTCAAAAGCAAAGTGCTTGATAAGTCCGGCTTACGTGCTTTGCTCTTAAGTTGAAAGAGAGACTCCTAGTGGATTTGGAAAACAAAAATAGGGAGTTTATGCAACTCTGAAGTATTGATGGAAAATTTTATTCAAATGCCCTGCTTTCCTAAGAGGGGAGGATGGAACGATTTGACAGGTCCAAGGCTTGTGGTTTAGCTACGTGAGGCCCTACTGTATTACACTCAGAGTTATTTTGGGATGGTCACGAGAGCACTTGAACTCTGAACAAAGAACCTCTCCTTGACTTATCTTACTCAGATGAGACTAAAGTGTCTTAAGTGCCCAGATCCAAGGCAACTGTGAAACCCCAATCAAAAAGCAAGTGAATGAAGGTGGTTTCTGCATTCTTTTTCTTTACTTTTCTCTGAAAAATGCCACAGCGTCCCAAATCATTTAGCCCTGTTTCCCTGTGGCGTATGTAAAGGTCCACCAAGGAAAAATTAGGCAGGGCCAACAACACACACGGAGTGGGTGTCTGAGTTAGCTGGTGACGGGTACAGTCAGACAATCTTAATAACTCTAGTTACACTTTGTTTTAGCCAACTCTGTCATCATAGCAGTGCTCTGGGTACTGGTGGGAGTTTAATTTAGAAAACGAAAACTAGCAATACCAAGAACCCATGCCCGAAGCCAGTTTTCATTGCAGGGAAATAATTTAGGAATATTCGAGCCTTCAAGTCTTTGCTAGAAGATACAGGACAATAGCTTTACAATAATAATCGAAAAAAAAAAACCACTTAAAAAAGAATAAATAAGTGATATAATACTTCGCTAGATAATATTTACATACGTCCAAGTTCAACATTACTTGGTAGCAGCTCTGGAAAACGTCTCTGTGACCAGTTAAGACGTGGATCCCATGCCCTATCTTAGATTAGCACCAGTTAACAGGAGTCTTTCTTCCTTTCCTCCCATTTGCCTGAACTTGAGTAAGATCCCAAGTGAATAAGAATCTTTCGTCTCAGCAGCAGACTTCCAGGGCAGTTATAAATACAGGTTCAAACTGCCTCACTCACAGGGTTGGCCTCTGATATACGAAGTGCTAATGGTTTCAGTGAATACCTAGCCAAAAACCGGCAGGGATTCCTTTGCTTGTAACGTACTATGATTCCATTAGCCCAGCTAATACCAACTCAGCTCAGTGAAAAATTCTCCCAACCCTTTGCTTCTTTTCCTCATCCCGTTCAGATTTAATTTATAATGTTTAAGTTCTAGATCATCAAAATGTTTAATGTAAGAGAAAAACTGCTGGGCACGGTGGCTCACGCCTGTAATCCTAATACTCTGGGAGGCTGAGGCTGGAAGGTCGCTGAAAGTTGGGAGTTCAAGATGAGCCTGACCAAGAGAAAGGCTCCCCCCTCCCTATCTCTTCTAAAAATAGAAAAAGTTAGCCAGGTGTGGTGGTACACATCTGTAGTCCCAGCTACTCAGGAGGCTGAGGCAGGAGGATTGGTTGAGCCCAGGAGTTTGAGGTTGTAGTGAGCTGTCTCCACTGCACTCTAGCCAGAGTGACAGAGTTAGACTCTGTTACAAAAAAAACCCCAAACACTCTGGGAGGTCGAGGCCAGTGGATTGTTTGAGATCAGGAGTTTGAGACTAGCCTGAGCAAGAGCAAGACCCTGTCTCTAAAACTAGCTGCCTATTGTGGCAGGCACCTGTAGTCCCAGCTACTAGGGAGGCTGAAGCAAGAGGATCCCTTAAGCCCAAGAGTTTGCAGTTTCTGTGAGCTGTGATGCCATGGCACTCTACCCAGGGTGACCAAGTGAGACTTTGTCTCAAACAACAACAACAATAAAAATTATAAAACAAAACAAAATAGAAGAAGAAGGAAACCATTCTCAACTCTCCATCTCAGGACTAATGTAATAAATAATATTAATGGTACTGTAAGAAGAGAAACAGCCTCAACATCCCCCAGCTGTAAAAGTTACTTAATGATCTACATAGTTATCAGTCAGTCACATAAACCAATCCTCTTCTGGTTCTGACACCCTGAAGGCCATCACGACCCTGGGCTGAAGAAAACACCAGATGTACAGCTTGGGAAAGTAACAAACGCTGAGTCTTTCGGCCAGAGGTCAGAGGTCTGGATGATGGGCAGCTAAAGAGAATAACTTTGGGGAGGGAACAAGAACTGGGTGAAACTCTCTGTCTTCCTGGGATTCTGATTCTTGGTAAATAAAGGACAACTGGAACCCACACGAGTGTTTGGCTCCTGCTCCTGGTCCTGGCAACCCAGTTACGGTCTAATAATTTATTGAGTATAACAATCCTATGTCATTGTCCTCATTTTGTAGATGAAAACACTCAGGAATATAAGTTTAGATATTTTCCCCAAGGTTACACAGCTAGTAAGTGGTGTAGACGAGATTTGACTCCAGATTGTTGGACTCTAAGCTCATCTTCTGAACCCCAGAGAAAATATAAACCAGCTAACACCCTGGCACCCCCTCCCAACAACATCAGATATATGACTGGATTTTGCTCAAGTCCAGTCATATGTCTGATCTTGATTTGATTCTTTAAGAATTTATTTTTGGGGCAGCGTCGGTAGCTCAGGGGGTCACACCAGTCACATACAATGAGGGTGGAGGGTCCGAGCCTGGCCTGAGCCTGTTAAACAACAATGACAACTGCAACAAAAAAATAGCCTGGCGTTGTGGCAGGCACCTGTAGTCACAGCTACATACTTGGGAGGCTGAGGCGAGAGAATCGCTTAAGCCCAAGAGTTTGAGATTGTTGTGAGCTGTGATGCCACAGCTCTCTACTGAGGGCAACATAGACTCTGTCTCAAAAAAAAAAAAATTTTTTTTGTGCGTGACACTTAAAAATTTAAGCAATACATATACCATAATTTGTTAATCTATTCATGGGTTGATGGGCATTTGGGTTGCTTCAATGACTTGGCAATTATATATTGAGCTGCAATAAACATTCTGGTGCAAATGTCTTCATGGTAAAATGATAACTAAGAGTCAATTTTAAGTGTCTTACCACAAAGAATAAGTGAGGTGATGGCTATCTTCTTCAGTTTGATTTAAGCATTCCATGTGGTATATCAAATCATCACATTGTACCCCATAAATGTGTAATGATTCAATTAGAAATTAATAAAAAATATTTTCAAATAAAAAAAATTAAGCAATAACACCTTCTCCCTCATATTGGTGGATAGAATTCATTTAGCAGCTGGGCTAATTCTACCACGAGAGTAACAAACAATACACATATCAGTAATCTAGAGAAGGCATTTGAGTTACAATAAGGCTGTTGGGTCATCCCTTCCTCGCCTCCACCCTGCCACGTGACTTTCTGTCCCTAACTTGGTGTCTCCTCTACACTTGACTCTGACACATTGTTTCCTATGGGTTGCCAAACATCCTTGTGATGGGACCAAAAAAAAAAGTCATGTAAGAGTATCCACAGCTTTCCATTCCTCCCTGACCTGTCACAGGGAATTCTCCCTCCTCCCAAAGCCCTAAAGAGATAGACTTCTCACTTATGGAACCCAAAGAAGAAAAGGTGAATCCAAAGGAGAAATGAATGAAGGTTGAAGGAAGCAAGAAGGAGCAAACATTCTGGGGATGTCAGAGGAAGAGCTGGAGATGCTGGAGAAAGGAGGGCAGCTGCAGGGTACAAAGGAGATGGATTGGACAGGGCCGAGGATTTAATAGGTGCTACCGTGAAATGCGCATTTAGATTCTTATGAATGTTCTTTGAGAGATGCAAGCAAAAAGTCCAAGTCTTTAAGAATCTTTGGGGGGCGAGGGCCTGTTGGTTTTTGCTTCTTTAAATGCAACTCCATGCAGAGATGGGTACGTATGGAATCTCCCCTTTTGGATTTATTAGTGTTAGATTCTCAGCCACAGCCCCACGTCAAGGAGATGACCATTTCTGGCAGAGGAAACAGAGAATGTGAAGTTCCCTAAGTGGGTTAGGGTACTGGAGGAAGTCAGTGCTACTGGAGTTCAGTGGCAGATGACTGAGGGGGAGTTACAAATGAGGCGGGCACTGTGATCAGGGACCAGATCCTCCTACACTTTGAAGGTCAGGAAAGGCTTCCGGTCTACTCTGACGTGGTGCCCTTGCGGGGTGATTAGGTCATGAGGGTGGAGCCCTCCTGAATGGGATTCGGGTCCTCATGAGAAAAGACAGGTGAGCTTGCTCTTTCTATGCTCTCTTCTTTCCAAGGATAGAGGAAGATAACCATCTGTGAACCAGGAAATGTGAGCTGGAAATTCACTGAGGGAAGGATTCAGGGCTGGAGATCCTGGAAGTCACTCACGTGTTGATCGAAACATGGGTCCAGATGAGAAATCCTAGGGGAAGGATACTGCTACGGAAGGGAGTGGGCCCAGGAACAAACTCTGTCTCAAATTTAGAGACACATCAGAGGTAATGAAAAGAGCTGAAGAGTAGAGACTTCTGAGCTAAAAATAATACAGGAAGAGAATGATCCAAGAGAAAGAATTTAAAAGAAGGAAGGTCGGGGTGGCAAATGATTTTGAGAGATGACAAAAGCATTAGAAAAATGACTCACTGTACGGATGTGGATCGGAGAGGTTAAGCTTTTTCCCAAAGTTCACCCTGCTGGTAAGTGGAGTGAAGCTTCTAAACAGGAACGTTTCAGAAATTACACTGTATGAACACGGATTCCCAGAGCACAGGGCTAAGCACATGCTAGGGGCTTAATCAAATTTCGTTTGGCCAAATTGGTGGTCAAACACAGGATCAATTCATTTAGGAATAAAATGCACAAGAAAGAAAAGAAAAGGTAAAGACGGGAAAAAAGAAAAAAAAAACCAATGCAACAAAGAGGTGTATCGCGATGTTTGAGCTTGTAGAAAGCAGGGGTAAAATCAGGTGAAATGAATGTTCTTTTTGTGTTTCTTGTGCTTTTCTGGTGACATCTGAACATAACCTAGGTTTGCACTTAATTCTGTGATAGAGTTGGTTGTGTATTAATGACATGCTGGATTCAATTGTCTTTGTCGTGGCTAAAAAAGTGATTTTTTTTCCTGTTTTCACCCAGGGAATACAGTCCATTTGATCCTTTTTGCAACCATTCTGCTAATTCTCAAGCCCCGATTATCCGCCAACCTATCAATTTCTCTACATCCACCAACAAGTAGGGGTCGTTTTCTTCACTTTATTTGATTTTCTTTTCAACTCTCAAGAGAAATGCCTGCTTTTTTGTTTTATCACAAGCCAAATAATAAAAAATAAAAAAAATTCTCATTTGTCATATCCCTATCCCCGCTACAAACCTCACCAGGCCACCTCCTCCAACTTCAAGGTAAGGAATGTAAAAGTTGAAATGGATCCTTCCACACTCCCCCTGGTTCATGCTAATGTATTTGTACACATGGAAGCCTTTTACTTTTTCCTTTTTAAAGATCAAAACAGACTAAGCAATACACATTACAGTGCAAATTATTTATTTCCCTTACTGTATCATGAATGTTACTTGAAGTTAACACATATAGCACTAATACATTATTATTATTATTTGTTTGTTTGTTTAGCAGGCCAGGGCTGGTTCGAACCTGCCACCCTTGGTGCATGGGGCTAACACTCTAACTGCTGAGCTACCAGCGCCCTGCCTAATTCATTATTTTTAATTGCGCAGAGAGACCACAAATTTTCCATTTGCCCCACGTCGCTATGCAGGTTGCTTCCAATATTTTGCCCAAATAACACAGCTATAAACAGCCTTGTATAAATATCCTTATATTGTAGTGCTTTCATTTATTTAGCAGATACTCTAGAAAGAACAATTCCTGGATAAAAGGGTGTGCATATTTTTAATTTTACTGCATACTAATACATTTTTTACTTCAAACTTACAGTAACTCAAATTCCTAGTCATATTCTTGTTAGCACTGGGTGTTGTCAGTCTTTTAAGGATTTCCCCAGATATCTTCTCCCTAAATGGTAACTCATTAGTTTAATATGAATTTCTCTGATGTCTAATGAGATTGAAAATGTTTATTAGCCCTATTAGGAATTTTCTCTCCTACAAATCCCTTTTTATTTACAAATATACTACAAGGTGTTGCTCTATTTAGAAATAAATGTAAGAGAAACAACGATCTTTGTGATAACAAAGGAGAAAAAGTAGATACTTTGCTGGAGGGGTATGAAAGTAGTTTCATAGTAGGGCTGTGTACATTGGATATTTTTTCTTCCATTCCTGTGATACTTTGCTAAGAAGAACATTTTCCAGCTCCATCCATGTAAACATGAAGGAAGTAAAGTCTCCATCTTTCTTTATGGCTGCATAGTATTCCATGGTGTACATATACCACAGTTTATTGATCCATTCGTGGGTCAATGGGCATTTGGGCTTCTTCCATGACCCAGCAATTATGAATTGGGCTGCAGTAAACTTTCTGATACAAATATCTTTGTTGTAATGTGATTTTTGGTCTTCTGGATATATACCTAATAAAGGAATTGCAGGATCAAATGGCAGGTCTATTTTTAGTTCTATAAGTGTTCTCCAGCTGTCTTTCCAAAAGAAACATATTAGTTGGCATTCCCACCAGCAATGTAGCAGTGGGGGGGGGGTGATTGGTGGGATTACCTCTATGGTTTATTTTACAAGGGGAGAAGTGAATCTTTCTAAAAGTAGAATATAAACATCTTAACACAATAACTAAGAAAATGACATAATGGCTATGTTAACCAATTTTATG
>CAUYQV010112541.1:0-18975 GCA_963574575.1 Galagoides demidoff
TGTGGTCCCAGCTACTTGGGAGGCAGAGGCAGGAGACTCGCTTGAGCCCAGGAGTTGGAGGTTGCTATGAGCTGTGATGCCACAGCACTCTACCCAGGGGGATAGCTTGAGGCTCCGTCTCAAAAAAAAAAAAAAAAGAAAGAAAGAAAGAAATAGCGGCAAAACAAGGACTTGGTAAATGGTCCCATGAGATTTGGAAGAGATGTGGTCCTTTACCAAGGTTCACTTCAGATGCCTTCCTTTTGAGGAAGATGGTCTAATGAACAGGCTAACTAGTCTTTCATCTCAAAATCCCAGGTTCTATTCAAGGATTAAGTTAGGGCATTGGAAAGCCAAATGCCTGGAGACCATTATCTCAGCTTCTCACAGAATTGCCTGCCCTGAGTCATGATTTAATATCATA
Organism: Galagoides demidoff; assembly: GCA_963574575.1. Classification (NCBI taxonomy): domain Eukaryota; kingdom Metazoa; phylum Chordata; class Mammalia; order Primates; family Galagidae; genus Galagoides; species Galagoides demidoff. Next base: position 404 of record CAUYQV010112541.1, read on the forward strand.
CACTCTGCCTTTACCGAGGGTTAGTACGTGAGTCACTGGAGAGGAGAGCATTTCTGTATCTTTTATGAAACTCTGGTTGTAGATAAAGTGCTCTGAATGATTTTATTTTTTCTTTAAATATGGGTATACATGGTAAATTTCTGCTTGCGTTAAGAACCAGAAAGAATTCTTTCTCTATAGATAAATTTGTATATTTTCTGTTATTGTGTAATTCAGAATGTTTCTCTTTATAGCTTAGAAAATATAAGCTATAGCTGCCAGAAAATAAACTAATTGTCCCTGTACTATAATCTTCTCAACTCAAGTGGCTGAAAGTGCCAATTCTATTTGCTTTCTTGCAAATGCCTTTTCAAATAACCTTACATGTTATTTTTCCCACTTGTTTTAACTGCTAAGTCACCTTAAGCCATTTCTGAAGAAGTCAAAGGACATATTTAAAATCTCTCTCTCTTTTTTTTAACTGAACTAATGTCCTAGGGAGATGTTTGCATAATTATAAGTTCGAGTTTGAAAGATTAGCCCTTCAGATGCTATTTTTATCACTCTATGTACAAAGACTATGTTAAGCTGCCTCCACACGGATGGGGCACCCGGGTTTCGCTCTTTGGCCCTAGAAATTCCACTTTGCTGAACTGTAGTTATCTGCATTGAAGAGTCTTTCTACTCAGTTGTACTTTTTTCTTATAACAATAGAAATCTTTTTTTAGACATGGGAATATTATGTTGACTAGAATTACCAATTATATGTAATGATGCACAATTTAGATAAAGACTTAAAGTGCTGTAAAACTTACCTACTTTTAAATTGATTTCCCCTTTGATAATTTTCAAGTTGGTCATAACTCCTAAAATGCATTCATTTTTTTCTGATTGTCCATAGCTCAGTTACTCTTCCTCGATGGCTCTAGATTTGAAGTCAGATCTGTTAAACACCAAAAGGGTAGAGACCTTATCCCTGGTGTCTCCACCAGTGCAACCAATAAATATTTACTGAGTGATTGAATGAGTGTTTGTTCTATATCATTCCCACTGCCAGGGAGATTCCTGGCAGTTAGTTGGCCAGTCTGGCCAAAATGTCTCAACCACACTGTCAGCTAAATTCCATGCTCTACAAATTGATTGCAAAAACTGAGTAAGACAAAGGCCATGAAGGGCTACAGAGGTGGGAAAGAAAGAATCTCTTCCTCTTCAGCTTCCCCTCCTTCCTCATCTCCACCATCTTCCTTGTCATCGTCACTCATGATCTCATTCTAAAAATGGACTCAAGATCTTGTCCTTGAGAGCTACTTTTGGACCAGTGCGCAGGAATGTTCTTGATGTTCACTGACCAGAACATCTTACCAAGGAGGTCTTCTTCATTCAGGTCAACTCATCCTTAGCTGCTTCAATGAAAGCCCAAGAGTAATCCTTGCTTTAAAATTCCCCTCAGTTCCATAGCTTCATTTAGTCACTTATGCCCTTTGCCTGAAAGAAGTGGCGGGCATTTCTCCTATATTGTCATATGCCATCAATGTCCTCCTATTACTAAGACAGTAATGACTGGGAGGAGCAGAGAGAGACACCCAAAGACAGACAGACACAAGTACCTCGGTCTTGCATTTTTACATTGCAATGATAAGCTGGAAGGCACTAAACTGCGGGATAGAAACAATCCCTAAAATAATAACAGCAGTAATAATGAAAGATATGTATGTATGAAATAAAGCTGTAGTAGGATACAAATGATAAAATCATAAGTAGGGAAATTATGGACAGTTTCAGGGGCTGTACCTGAGACCAGGGAAAGAACGCTTGATTAATTAGAGTTCTGAGTGTTACCATGCATAACATTTTATAAGTTTCTTTCATTTGCAAACACAAAGCTCAGTTCAAGTTCAAGGTGGCCTGTACGATTTTATTCAAGTCAAAAATGCTATGACTCTGACTATAAATCTGTGAAAACAAAGGTAACATGGTTTGGGTCACCTGATTTGACATAGACTAAGTAGATGTAAATAGTTGTGGCACCAGTCACTCCGGAGTTTACTCTTTGTTATTTTTAATGTGACATTTCATGTATTTTTCCAGCTTCTGAAAGGGCCTCCATAGCTCTTGTTAAAAGGCCTGAGCCAGAAGGAAGGGGCTTGCATCTTAGGGACTCCCTCAGAGACTCCAGCAGAGCTAGTTCAAAAACTACATTTTAATATAACCATTAGTTTGGTGTTCAGTCCTAGCATTTATCTCTTTAAATTACAAGTAACTGTGAAGGATTGTAGGAGATGTTGATTTATCAAAATAAGGCACAAATTTCAATTAAAAAATAGAAACTCAGTGCATGTCACACCACCAGGAAAAATGCTGATACATTTTCTTTGCACTAACCTGTGGGCTGCTCCTCAGGGGCAGGAAAGAAACATGATCATTTTTTAACATTTGATCATCAGCCTGAAGGATGGAGGATTCCCAATATTTGTGAAAATTAACTGAATCTCTCTTATCTGTTTCCTAAGTAAAAGCCTATCTGAAAAATTAGGCCACTATGTTTATGTGAAACAGGGGATAAAGAGAGTAAACGGAACAGATCTTTCATCCCATGAAGTTCTTTATCTTGGATTTTTTTTTCTCTCCAATGCATTTACAGAGGGAGAAGTTGTTGTTGTTGTTGTTGTTGTTATTGTTTTTGTAGTTATAAAGCTAAAAAAATATACCATGAAATCTTCAATAAATAATCACTTTACACTATACAGTTCATCAGTAAGGCAGTAATGGAAGTTGTGTAATAAGTTAAATATGAATGTAGCTGAAAGGAACAGGGCTTCCAGGCATCAACTGCATGTCACATTACGGCTGAGGCAGACAGGTGTAATATTTGTCGCATAAACAGCTACTATTGACAAGCAGTGAAAAAGGACGAAAACAATCAAGAAATGCCATTTTGATTTTTAAAGGAATGAAAAACAATCTCTTTTCCCCCTTTGTTACTAATGCATCAAAACTGCGCTGGTTTTCAATAAAACAAACACTTATTAAGACAAATATTAGGCTGAACCATCACAAACCTCTATTTGGATGGGTCAAAAACATAGTTGGCATGCTCCATATGATTCAATCTAAAACTTTGTTTATAAGCAGTGCTGGGAGCTATGCAATTTCAAAGATGAATATGGTCTTCAGTATATTATCTCATTATATTCTATTTGGTTCGATCGAGACATATGAGGAGGCTCAACAAGAGATTTACAATGAATGAGAAAAATCTAAATTGAGAAAAATCAGAGACTCTAAAAATGATATGGAAGATCAGAGAAAATTCAGATTAGGCAGATTCTATGTTCCTTTCAAGTATTAAAACTGATGGAAAACATGAGTCTGAGCGTCCTAGCAGCCCACATATGGAAGCAGAAATCAAAAAGATACTTGTTTTGCACATAACTGAAAAGCCTACAAAGAATATTTATGTCATGTGGGTCTGAGTCACATAAAGAAATGAGGGATAGTTTGAGTTAACAAATATTTTTAATACCAGGAAATGAAATGATTTAGTAGTGTTTCACTGTTGCTCGGGATGTTGTGACAGTATTTTTTTTTTTACTTGTTTGTTTTTAATTTCCTAATGAGATACCAGAGAATGAAGACCCAACATGAGAGTTGCAGAAAAAAAATTTTAGAGGAATCTTGCTGTGAATTACACCTACAAAAGTGTACAGAAAGTAAATCTATGATACCCAAAAAACACCTATGAAGAGGAAAGCTGGAACATGGCAAGCTACTGTGAAAAAGAATTTAGAAATCACCCAGGAATTTCAAGGCTGCTCCTCTCTAAAAGGATTGGGGAGAAATCACCAAATCAAGCTAACAAAATAAGGAAATCAGTGGTTGGTCATTTCAAAAAGAAAATTGTACGTGGCAATGACAATATTGAATACATACCAGCAACTTTGCAAGTGCCTCACATATACTGACTCCTTAAATTCTTACAGTAATGTTGTGGGGTAGGAATTACTGTGTTTCATATTTTACAAATGAGGAAACTGAAGTATAAAGAAGTTCATCAACTTGCCCAAGGCCACCCAGCTAGGAAGTTCCAGACTAAGTTTTAAACCTGGAAGTTGGAAGCACATGCTGTCTGTGCCTTCACCATTCTGCCTCCCTCACCTCGGCTGTCTTGCATGTCTGTAGACCTTTGGAAGACTTCCAAAGCAACTCGGCCTGCATCTAGCTCCATTTAGGACACGCACACACATAGTGGACGGGACACAGCTATGACTCAGGAGGCTGTGGAATGTGGTGGTTGAGAGCATAGGTTCTGAAGCCAGAGAAATGGTTTCAGTTCCCATAATCTACTACCAAAGTAATTCCCCAAATGCTTTCCAAATCCTCTTATCATGAATGATCTCAATCATGAAGCAGGGACAATGGTTTTTGTCTCACTGAGCTTGTGCATGGATTAAATAAGATAATGTATGAAAAACATCTTTTTTTTTTTTGAGACAGAGTTTCACTATGTCACTCTTATTAGGGTGCTAGCATCACAGCTCACATCAACCACAAACTCTTGGGCTTAAGCAATTCTCTTTGACTCAGCCTCCCAAGGTGCCCACCACAATGCCCAGCTATTTTTGTTGTTGTTGTTGTCATTGTTGTTTGGCAGGCCCAGACCCGCCAGCCCTGGTGCATGCGGCCAGCACCCTAACCAATGAGCTATGGGTGCCGAGCTGGAAAAACATGTTTTTGTGTATTTTCTGGCAGGCAGTACTTCACAGCAAAGGGTCCCAGTGACGAGATAATACTGGTTGTGATGACTAAGATGCAAAAACCCCCACACAAGGATAGTGACCCCTGTAAACCTAACTGAATTTCTTCAAGTATAGAAAAGAGCATCCACCTTGAACTGGGAGAGATCCAAGGCCTAAATTCTCATCAATGGTAAAGATGGATTTCAAGATTGAGCCTTCCATCACTACTTTAAGGCAATGCCCTTTTTAGGTGAAGAAAAAAATCAGCATGGTCTCTTCCATGTTCAAGACTTCAAGGATATAAATATCACCAAATGGGAGGTGCCTGTGGCTCAGTGGGTAGGGCTCCAGCCCCATATACCAAGGATGGCGGGTTGAAACCCAGACTCAGCCAAACTGCAACAAAAAAAATAGCCAGGTACTGTGGCAGGCACCTGTAGTCCTAGCTACTCAGGAGGCTGAGGCAAGAGAATTGGCTAAGCCCAAGAGCTGGAGGTTGCTGTGAGCTGTGACAACACAGCACTCTACCCATGACAACAAAGTGAGACTCTGTCTCTAAAAATAAAACAAACTAAAATAAATGTCACCAAACCACAAAGAATTATAGAGAATTTAATGAACACAACTCTTCCTCTCAGAGTATGTGGAAACTGAGTTTCAGAGAAGAAAAAGCTGTTTCAAATTTCCAGGGAAAATTCATGGCAGGTCTGGTCACTGCCTTTCACTCCGTGTTTTCTGTTTTGGTTTTGGTTTTTGCTGCCCTAGTCCGCCTTATCGAGGCCATCATTCACTCACTGACAATGATTAGGGTATACTGTGGTGGAAACCAGGAAGACAGAGATAAGTATGGGAGTGTTTACGTGCTTCCTCATAGTTAAGAGAGACTGGGTCTCTGAGAAGACTGGGAAGTACAAGACAAGTCATAGAGATATTCCCTAATGTTATAAGGATCACAGTGAAGGGCTGCCGAGCCTTGTGTGAGGTTAGAAATGGTCAGGGAAGGCCTCTGGATACGGTTGGTGGTAGACCAGAGGAGAAAAGAACATAAATAGAAGAAGAGGAAGAGGACATTGTATCTAGAAGAGAGTCAAAAGGGGAATGAAATCAACCCCTTCTTCTTAGAAAGTATGGACCACACACCCACAGAAGAAAGCAGACCTTCTAGTTGCGAAGGATGACCATCTGCATGTTAATACATTATCCCTGGCTTGCTCCCACTGCCAGGCTTAAGCAGGACAGCTATTGAATCCATCTTTGAAATAAAGAATACTTGGCATAGGGACAACCTTCCCATGTCACACACTGAGTACCACAACTTGAATTCAAACCTCAGCCTCCTGGCTGCAAATTCTATATACAATCTCTATTACCACGCAATATACTTCTCCCAAATCAGATCTACTCCAAAGCGAGTCTACCCCAAATAGAAACAGAATTCCTGATAAAAGCATGCATAAGGTTCATTTTGGCAGAGGAAACTGAAGTGCACAAATATAAGTTTATTTTAGCTTATACACAGTATAGTCAGAAGTTATTTAATAATTTTAACTCCATGCTAATTCATAAAATGATGAGAAAATGAGGCAGGTCTTGATTTTTTAACAGTAATTTTTCTGACAAAATTGTAGGATCAAATGAAATGAAATCTTTCACTTTGCATTTAACTTTCATATCATGATTAGGAGGAAAGGTAATTTTTGTAAAAATATTTGAGAGATTCATCATTTTCCCCCAGGTTTCTCTTAATCCTTTGATATTCAAATATTTCTCTTTTGAAGCTTCTAATCATCTTCCATGTTGATTTTCTTTTTTTTTCAATTGTTAATTGGTGTAAGTCAGCCAAATCTTTATTTGCCAATGGCTTGGGATATGATTCTAGCAAACCTTAGCATCACTTTCATCAGCTCCATGATATTATGCAGCGTTCACAAGGCTATGGATTCCTTTTGCAGGTGATATGCATTGTATTCTCATTATGATGTTGGTGCTCAAAATATTTTATAAAATCAGTGACAGCCTAAACAGCAACAAAAAATTATTTTGACAAGGGAAGAAATGGAGTAGACACCTTGGCACAAGCTAATTTTATAATAATAATATTATTGAATATGTTTGGATAGTGGACATTTGCACAATCGTAACGAGCTGTATTCAAGTAAGGGACACCCAAATAACAAGAATTTACATATACACAAATGCCTTGAAATTCCCAAGGGTCCCAGCGCTGCCAAAGCTGAAATCGGTAGACCCCATCTGCTCAGTTTAAAAAAAAAGAGGAATATCTTGGGGGAAAAAGAAGAAGAGAGATTTTATAAATAGAGTTATGTTTTATATGTATGCTCACTATATATAACACAGTTCCTATTAATATATTTCACCAAGTTTATGCGTAGTAAACATTTTTTCCATTCCTTTGATGACTTAGTTCATGCTGTGAGATGCCCAGAGACAGTATTTTTTCTAGGGAGGTGAACTGCATTGCCAGCTCAATGGCTTGGTTGAAGTTCTCTTTGCCTACAGTGGATAAAGAACTTCTGAAATTCACCGTCTCCTGAGCATCATCCTTCTAATAGAGAAAAATAAATAATCAGCTCTGTCTCCATCAGCAAACTTGCAGTTAGACCTAGGGAGCAGATATTTTAACGTAGAAACTTGGAACACTACCACTACTCTCCACTGGTAAGTCTAGGTTTAGAGAGTATCCCAAGAGTCCGGTTAATTCCTCATTGTCAATGAACAGAAGTAACAGGGACCTAGTCTTCAATTCAAGGAGAGTAAGACTGGTGAAGATGTTCTCTCTCCCCTGTTAGGCCGGGTGCCTTTTTACAAAACTGGTTTGTAGACAAAGAGTTAGCCATCTGTTGCGTCTGGGGAGGCAGTGCATATGTCTGAGCACAGAAGAAGAAATTCAGACTCTCAGCTTTATAGAACTGAGTTCCAGAACGTCTGGTGTCTCAGGAGCCTCCTGGAGCCAAGAAGGAAAGGAACAAATGTTTTCAGTGGACTGTTATATTTCAGTTTACATTTTGCGGTTGGAATCCATACACCATTCTACTCCCAGCCCATGACTCAACTCTGCTCAAGTCCACACATTTTTATTAAGTTTATTGTTTCTTCCCAGCCACCATGAGAATCACACCTGCCGGTGAGCAGAGGCCTGCATGTGTGCACAGACTGACACACACGTGCACACACTGTGTATCCCAGGCACTGTGGTGAGGGAGTCATGTGCCCCACTTCTGTTAACACTTCATCAACTCTGGGAAGGGTTCTTATTTTCATTATATGACAAGAGTTAGAAATCATGCCTGAAATCACAGATTTCAGTTTCATGGTATAGAACTAGAATTTGAAACCATACCTTCCCTGACTCCAAAGCCTATAACATAAAGTTTAATCATCCTTATGAAGCATGTTTAAGTATGTAGATGTGTGACCCTAAGTGTGGAACACTATAAAATATTTGAAATATGTACCATAATAGTTACCATTACAGAGGTGAAAACAACAGGGGATGTGTTGGTATAAGGAAGGATTCACTGACATCTGAGCTCATAGATGCTGATAATTAGAAGGGACCTCAGATGGATTTAAATTGCCCTGCACAGAAATGTCTGCACTGAATAGTATTCAGAAAGAGCAATTCCAAGAGCCTATTTCATCCCTGAGATGTTGTGATCTTAATTATTACATAATATCAGTGGCTGCTTTTCAGATCCGAGTCTCTATAGCACCAAGAGTGGGCCAAGAATCAATGTTACGGGATAATAAGTATCCCAAAGGCTATCTTAAAACAAAAAGGAACATATTGCTCAATTTAATGCAAAGATTGCATGGAAGTTTAGCATAAGACAGAAGACTGTTAACAAATTGTGTATCTTTAGAATGCATTTTGAGCTAGATTCCTGTGAGTACTATGCATTCTCTTCACTCATAAGATTTTTGGAGAGAAGGTGACAAACAAACTCTCAGAAACTATCTGAGTCAGATCATTCCACTGCCATTTCTATTCGGTCTGTATCTGAGGTTGAGATATGCCATTTACTGAAACTCTAAGTATTGAACTTCCTCTGTGTAAATGGCCAGTCTTTTTACTAACTATGATATTTCAGAAGAGGGCACAGTCGTCCTTTTGTCCAGCCAAAGTCTCCGAGTAGATTTTATCTGAGCAGTCAAGTGGTTCACTTACCGTATTCACATTATTTGACCAGTGTGGCTGACCCATCTGAAACCCAAAATGATGCAGCCTTCCTGGCACAAAACCATTGTTCAACCAGGTTGGTGACTCGGGGAGAACCATCCTCCTTTTGGGGCCTTTGACTCCTTTTCGGGACGGCATACATGGTGCAGCCTGTCATACCTATGACTGGTCTGGTTTGTGAAAAGAAGCACATTTTGAAACACTTGGCATTGACACCCTTGAAGTGAGTATATCATACTCACTTCATTCCTATGCTTATTTTAAAATAACTAAACATCTGCTGAAATCTCTGAAACAAGCCAGGCTTCCAGTCCCACAGTAAACTCAGCAGACTAATATTTTGGCTTTTTAATTTCTCTGAATAAATATCAGAGGTGAGCAATGGTGTAAGAGCAACATCATGAACGAGATGAGTCACTATTTACTTCAAGAGGATCAAGAGATGCTTATGCCATAAATGGTCACCCCTGACATCTTAGAAGGTGTCATAATTCAACTAGAAAGTTTAGTAAGTTGGAGAAAGCCATGTCCCAGTGTTTTAATACTCTCCACCATCCCTAAGTAGTTACCCCCATCAACCAGCTTTGCTAAGGAGACTGCAAGGACAAACGCTGTCCTGGAATTTCAACCTCATGGGGATCCTCACCGCTGCCTTTCCCAGTCCAGCCTCATCTTTGTCCCGCAGCTCCTGCTTCTCCTTTGAACATACTCCCACACCTCAGCATATTTGCAGAGGGTGTTCGTTTGTCTTGAATCCTCTTCTCCAACTTGGCAAATTTCCCATTTGTCCTTCCCAATCCAGATTAATTAAGCTTGAGCTTTGCAGGTACATAGAGGTGAGTTTGAATTCTTACCTTCTAATTGGTGTGTGACTTGGGTAAACTATGTCTACATTTGTAAATTGACTACAACAATAATTATGTTGTGTAATTGCTGTGATTAGCACATTAAATACAATTTTAAGAATTATTAGGAAAATGCTTCTCACAGTGTTGACACGTGGTCATTTTTGTTAGTAGCATTTTTACTGAATTGGAAACAGTATCTGTTTCACTCTTCATTATTATGCAATAATAGGAGTCAGCAAACATTTCTTTTTTTTTTTTTTTTGGCAAGGGACAAACTAGTAATTATTCTAGGAATGGTTGGCCATAAGATCTTTGTCTTAACTAGTCGATTCTGCCTTTATAGCATAAAACCAGCTGTAGATAATACAAAGGTGAATGGGTTAGAGAATTTGAACTCCAATGTCAAATACCAGTTTTTATTCAACTTGTACTACTCAAGGTTCTGCAAACAATAGCCCATGAGATAGATCTGGACTTCTGTCCATTATTGAAAATAGGTTTTACTAGCACACAGCTATTTCTATTGGCTTATATATGGCAGTTCGCACTACAGTGGAAGAATTCAGTAGTTGAGACAAAGATCTCAGGGCCCGTAAAGCCTAAAACATTTACTATCTGGCCCCTTTCAGAAAACGTTTGCCAACCCAGGCCATGCTTGCCATGTATTTGTTAAACAAAATGAAGATGGACCAGAAATAGACAAAATTGACAATTTGGCTTTAGGATATTGCAAGCTTTAGAGAAAGCAGCTGGAAAGAAGCAGGGATCCTAAATCTAGCAAGATTCATAGAGGTCAGAGAACCAGCAAAAGGCTGAGTCATGAGTATTCATCTTGGGGCTAAGAGTATTTTTTTGTAATCCTCATTCTATGCTCTACTAGATGGCAATTGACCTGGCTAAGAGTATTTTTTTGTAATCGCCATTCTATGCTCTACTAGATGGTAATTGACCTGGCCAGCCTTGTCCAGAAAGGCTAACTAAGGCTGGGAGGAGGGGAGTTCGCCCAAGGTCATGTACCTGGGGAACCCTGGGTTATTGCCAGACTAGCTGCAGTTCAGGTTCTTGACGGTCACAGATGCAGGGGACAAGGAGAAGGACTAAACTGCTCAGATCACCTCTATCATTAGGTGGTCACAACAGAACTCGTAATACCTTGCTAAGTTTATCTTTTATCTGTCCACCAGTATGTTTCTGACCTGTAGTTCAAAATCACCACTGCAATAACATGCTTACTTTGTAATGACGACCCACCACATTTTGAAAACGTATTACAAGATCTCACAGATGAGCAAGTCTGTGACTGAGGAGGCATAAAATTCACATTCAGCTACATTTGGCCAATATGACTGTCTACCCTGAACCCCTTTTCCAAGGCCCATCATTTTAGACTGAAGTACTTGTGATATCTCTTTTTAAGAAGAGTTTCATTTTACTACATGTCCCTCATTTATTAATAGCCTCCAGTATTACCAGAATACTTTAGAACAGCAACAGACTGAACTTACTGGATTGTGGCTAGTTACTGAATTCATATGGAGCTACTCTTAATCTTAAATGAACCGTTTTTCACTTTTACACAGTCTTGCTGCTACCTTGACTATCTCCACATCAATGACAAATGACTGTCTCCTTAGTCAGAGCTCCCACCTCTTGACGATGCTGCAGGAATGGAAAATGTAGCAGTAGAATCAAACCTGGGGAATAAATTCATTTATACAACAATTTCATTGCAGGCATTTTGGTGTGTGCATCAAATTCCAATTTTGCTGTGGAGACCAATAACATCTATCCAGAGTAAAATGTCCCTCTAAGATCAGAGAACTGAAAGCAGGCACAGAAGGTGTCTGGTTCTCTGTTTCCTAACCCCTCTTCCCACCAGTACACATTTTTATCTAAGGCCTTAACCCCCTCTATACTCCTGAACACATTTCTTAATTTTGGAATTTACCAATTCTGCCTTTCTGAAAGTTTCCCACTTACCTTCAGGGATGTCTGATTATATGAAATTTCTACCATTCTCTTTAACTTTCATTTGGGGGGCCTTTCCCTGACTTCTAGGGGCAAACCACAAAAGTGTCCTTTAAGATATAAAATGCCTTCAGAGAAGTGAGAACAACACTCATGCCTCTTTCTGGAACTTCTCTTCCTTCAAGTTCAAAATTCCCCCGTTCAACCATACATGCTGGTTGCTTTGAAGTTCCAGCCACCTCGTTGGGCGTTAATCCCACTCCCTAAGGCTCACTGAGAGGACCTAGTTATTTTGCTTCATTTATTGTCACACTTTTCTATAATTGGATTTGGTTGCACATTTAAAAGGAACTACACACACATGTGTATATATACCTGTATATATTCACCTCCTAGAATCCTTTGATTTCAGTTAGGAATTCTATAGTCTAGAATTAGAAGAACTATAATAATATTATATGCCTCTTTTAAAAAAAAAAAATTCTGCTTCTGAATATTCTCTATTTTAAAATTCTCTAGCACTAACTCTCTTTATTTTCATAAACAACAACAAATTAGTCAGGTCTACAAGAAACAGAATGGGTTCCCTGAGTTCGTACTGTGACATGACATATCCTTGCAAGAATTTAAAGCTAAGAAGATAACACTAAAGTAGAACAACTATGTGCCAAGTGCTTCGAACACGTTTTCTTTTCAGTCTTTACGGTAGCTCTGGGAGAATAGATGCTTTCATTTCTATTTAACAAATGATGGGGCTGAAGCTGGAGAAGAATGGCCTCATAGATGTTCTGTGAAGCGTTGACAGGTAGGTCCAGATCTTAAAGATTTTCCAGAAGATCTCTTTGCTCCTCAATTCAGAGATTTATTAAATCATAATCCTTGCAACCTAAGGCCAATGAGGCTGCCTCTTTCTGAGAGAAAGAATTATTCATCAACTCCCATAATTACAAAATCTTAGACCAGGGAAAGACCATATGGAGGTTGTTGAGTCCAACTTGATTACTAAGAAGAAAAATATGCATTCATGCTGGATATCTGCAAAATCCAATTTCCTCTCTAACGTCTAGAATTCTGTATTTGCAAAGTTAATTTCTTGGATTAAAGAAAAAAGAAGAAGTCATTGCACTCACCCAAACACGTAGTGTCACCTTATGACATCATGGTCACCATAGCAACAAGTGTGAGTTGGCAGCACATTGGCAATGAGTTAACAAAGTACGGCAGCTTCAGATGCTGATGTGAACAGGAAAGGAAGAAACGGAAAGGGAGGAACAGGTGTGCTGCTTCCCCTGCCAGCCCTCCTTAGACCTGAAAGGGAGTGGGAGTGAACCTGGGAATAATCCTTAGGAGCAGAAAATAAGTCTCCTAATCACCCAGCCCATGGAAAGACAAGAGGCGGGGTGGGACGGAAAAGGACATAAGCGTGTTCTGCTGTCCTATTTCCAAATGTCTGTGTTGATTTTTTTTTTTTTTATTTCTCTGCCTTTTACTTTTTAGCAGTGTGTCATTACAGAAAGAGCATGGAATTTAATAACCCTGAATGGGATTTTTTTTTTTTTTTACTGTACTTCCCAAAGTTCTCTTAACCTTTTGTGTCTCGGTTATCTTATCTGTCAAAAGTGTGTGATGTTGGGTTTATTTATTTATTTTTATTTCAACATACTTAGGGGGTTACAACACACTTTTGATATAATGGATAGTGGTGAGGTCTGGGATTTGGGTGTACCCATTACTCAAATGGTGTACATGATGAGGTATAATTTTGTTAATAAATCCACATGAGGGGCTCCTGTTGCTCAAGACACAGAAAGCCAAGTATTGAGGATTGAGCATTGTCGAGGAAGAATGGATTTATTGCCAGAGATACGTCTGCTGGGAGGGGGGCATATGGACTGCCTCAAATCCACTTCTCTGACCAATAGGGCTAGAGGGTTTTTATGGAGGTGAAAATGAGTAACACATAAGGGAAACGGACCTCCTTACGTGTCTGGGGTGGAATGCAGGCACACAAGCAGAGTGAGAAACCATGTAAGTATATATATCTCATGAACAAGAAATGGTGGATAAGTTCCTCCTGGAGGTGGGGATTAGGAATTGACACTGGTCATTCTTCCAGTCTTGTGTGCAGGCTCAGTGGGTTCTTGGGCTCAATCTGTGGTGGTGTAAGGCTCTGTAGTTATCTCATAGCTGCAAGGAGGTCTTGCCATTCCTGGGAAGGAATCTCAAAAGGGAAAGAATCAGAGGAACAAAGAGATGCAACGTTCTGCTCAACACTTCTTACTGGCAGGGAACTTGAAATATAAAAGCACTAGAGAAGCAAAAACATAAAACATGTTTCCTTGCTGATAGAATGAGTTAACAATATTTGAGTCTTGGGATCACTAAGATCAAAGGGTAATGCAAGTAAGATGTCTGATGCTCAGAAGGATCTCAGGTTACCTTTTTTTTCCTAACTGTTTGGAATTTATATGTCTTGACCTGTCCAGGCTATTATAACAAATACCAAATACCAGAGCCTGGGTAGCTTATAAACAACAGAAATTTATTTCTCATAGCTCTGAAGGTAAGGAAAGCCAACATCAAGGTGCCAGCAGATTCATTATGTGACAAGAACCCATTTTCTCATAAATTTGCCTTTTATCTGGGTCCTCATGTGGTGGAAGGGGTGAGGCAGCTCTCTGGGGCCTCTTTTTTGTGGACGCTAATCCATTTATAAGGACTCCACCTTCATGATCTAATCACTTCTCAAAGACTCCACCTCCTAGCAAGTTGAAGGTTAGAATTTCAAAGTATGAATTTTAGGGGCACACATATATTCAGATAATAGCAACAAAATATGATAGTGAGTAATGAATGAGAATTGTATCATAGCATTATCTATGCTAATGTAGAAACATGTTTAGCAATTCCTCAATTGCTGAATTTCTAAATAAAAATCTATAATTTGTTTAAAATGGATGTAATAGATATTGGTTCTAGGTACGTTTTCCTCTGTGGAGTTGGGTCAACCTTTTACTTATCTGAGACTTAAATTGTGAAGGGAGAAAACCAGATTTCATGTTTCTGTTATTTCTTCCAACTTACATGACACTTTAATGAAGTTCGTAAGTATGTCTTTCTACACCTATTGATTACCATCACTATAACTGCAATGCAGATATTTGAAATTTCCTTCTGCTCTTTCTGTTTAATGAATAACATCTCTTAGACTCCAGTGAGTAGGTTTTGCATGCGTGTTGCTTATCATTGTATCGCCAGGTCCCGACATCATTCCTTATACAGAGAAAATATTTAATATATGCATTTATTGAATAAACAGAAGCCTACCAGGCATCTCTATATGAAACAAGTGCTAAAAATAGCTGTAGATATTATCAGAATATTGCTATTATCTCTATGAGTCCACCCACTAAAATAATCAAATGTACCCTTAATCTTTATCAGACTTTGTGCATGCTTCTGCCTTAATCTTTGTACCAAGCTGTGTCATAGTTTCCTTTGCGGGTCTCTTTTTCTTTCTCTAAATACACACATCATTCTCTTCTCTTTTTAAACACATCTCCCTTCCTCTTTGCTGGGCAAGTTTTTCCTTTCATTGCTACCTGGACTTTAGGAGGATTTTCCCTGGGACCCTCGTGCCAATATAATCTTGTGTGAGTTACAATTCATTTGCAGAACTTTCATCATATGAAGATGTCCTATTTAATTAATACAAGTTCAATTTTTTTGTCCTCAATGGAGGATCATATATCACCAAATCTAGAGAATCATTAGCAAAATTAATCAGGATGGGAAAAAAAAGCAGAATAAAACTCTAGACCTCAGTGAAACTTTCCATGTCTCTGGCTCACCTGTGACCATCTTCCAGGATTGGGACCTCTGAATATCTTTTGGGCGATTTCCACCCCTGAGGGTGCTCAGTGAGGGAGGCTGTTATTTGTGCTGGTAGGTACAGTGTTACCAACACTCAGAGTTACAGCAGAAGGACAGGAAAACTGAGTGCTGAATATTGTGAGCACAAAATATTCCACATGGGAATTCCCATGACTGTGTTGATGAAAAGTGTTTACTTGCCAATCTCTTTAGCTTAGTGGCAAGTGAATGATTCTACTCTTGGTAAGATAAAAAGAGAGCTTGTTTTCACATCTACACCCTGCTTAATATACAACCTTTAGGGAATATTGATTGAAAATTATAATATGATGAGTAATAAAATAGAAAATAAGAATGTATAAAAGTCCCTTAGAGATGTTCTATCTCTTATAAATTATGTTAATTTGTTATTCCCTTGGTCTTAAGGCTCTCTGGGTCTCAGTTTACACATCAATAAAATGGGAAGAATAATGCCCATTCAATTTCTGTTGCAGAATTGAGAGAAAAAGAGAAAATAATAAAATTAACATTGAAATGTAAAAATGACCCTTTTAAGTTCATTTTCTATCTTAAGATTCTCCAAAATAGGGTCCAGGTGTGGTGACCAGGAGGCACTCAGGAGAGGCTGAAGCAGATGGATTGCTTGTACTCAGGAGTTTGAGATCAATCTGAGGAAAAGTGAGACCCATATCTACTAAAAATAAAAAAAGAGGTTCCCTACAACCCAAGAGTTTGAGGTTGCTGTCAGCTAGGACACCTCAGCACTCTACCAAGGGTGACAAAGTAACTCTATCTCAAAAAAGGGGGGGGACAAAGACTCTCCAAAATAATTTTGTCAAATATTGAACCATATAGCAGTACAAGGACCACCCGAGAAGATCCTTTTGTCTTTATGTCAGGGAGTAAGCAAGCAGATGCAAACCATGACCCTATGAATTTATACTGTCTCCAAACATCTGCAGCCTCTATAAAGAACTAGCATTAGGTTGAGCACAGTGACTCATACCCATAGTTAATCCCAGTACTTTGGGACGCTAAAGTAGGAGGGTCACTTGAGGCCAGGAGTTTGAGACCAGCCTAGGCAACATAAAGAGAATCTCACTTCTACAAAATAAAAATTTAAAATATTAGCCAGGCATGGTGGTGTATGCTATACTCCCAGCTACTCAGGAGTTTAAGGCAGGAGGATTGCTTGAACCCAGTAGTTGGAGGGTAAAATTGAGCTATGATGACACCAATGGACTCAAGCTCAGGTGACAGAGTGAAACCTCGTCTCTAAAAAAAGGGGAAAAAAAGGCTTTTATATGGTTTTGAATTGTTCCTTTTCTTTTTAGATTTTAATTTGCATGTATGGAGTTGTTCTCACAAACACTTTTATCTTCTTATCCCCTTTGGCATGGGGGAAGTGGCCCCAGGAAGCTGATGAATTGTGTGTATTATCATGTGAACAGCACAGAGAGGGTGGCACTATACATAGCTCCACAAAACGTAGATAGTGGATATACAAATAATGTGTGCCCAGGTTATCAAAAAAAAAAATTAAAAATGGGTCCATTAATTGCACATATCCTGTTACTCTGTGGATGTGAGAGGCAGTTGTGCAGCAAAAGGAACACTGGTCATGGTAGGTCTCTACCCTTCACGGAGTGGGTGGCCCCTAGTGTAACCTCCAGTCTCCCTGCGAACTTCAGTTGCCATGTCTGCAAAATGAAAACAGTGAAACTTGCTTGTCACATGTACATGAAGGGAATAATGGTATAAACGTCTGCATGCCTTTATTTTGTAAGTAGTAGCTAAACACTATTTTCTTGATTGCTTCAGTGTAGCTTTGCAGACTGGATACCGTGTAGAATACCCTTCTTCTCAATTAACCATTATTCTCTCTCCTGGTATCTTCATATAGTTTCTTAGTCAAGTGGTTTGCATATTTTATTTACTCACCTGAAGAACCCTGTCAAAGTTAGGCATTATCTCCATTATGCCAAGAAGCGAAGAGTTGCTGGTAGTCAGTTAGTGAGCAGGACACCAGGATCCAAGCCCATAATCTTCTGTTCCTGAATCTGGAGATTATTATTCTTTATCCCACAGCTTCTCAACAAGCTCTCTCAAGTAGCTATAGGAAGCCGCAAAATCCTCCTGTGATCTGAGATAGGTTAGATACTCAGGTATAAGAAATATAAGGAATGGGGACAGCCCAAGGTCAGGCTGGATTTCCAAGCAGCAGCTGACACACTCACTTCTGCCTTGCTCTTTCAAATGCAACATAGTGCACAGCCCAGTAGATAATCCAATCCTGACAACTGGTAAATTGCAATAATAATAAAATTAATACTTTGCATGAATACAGGACTTTTATCTGTGTCATCTGAAGACTCGGCTGACATTAAACCTCACAGAATCCCAATTATTTGAGGTCAACACCATACCAATTTTAGAGCGAGATAAACTGAGATAATACTGACTCTCATTACATACAAGATCAAGATGGATCGTTTGTCACAATAGGCTCTGAAGCAGATGATAGAAGCCTAGTGTCTGAGTCCACTGAAACAATCATTAGATAAAATTGCATGTCAGAGAAAGCACCCAGTGTGAAGCCAGGAGAAATCAGGTGTGGGCTGACCTTTCTATTTTTTATCAGAGTGAAGTGAATGAAGTCACTTTTCCTTTTTCATTCTGGGCACCCCTCAATAAAACAAGGGAGACTCTAATCACAACCTTACCTAAAATCATCTACTCTCCAGCCAATGAGGCCCTTAAGAATCATCTGCCCATAGTTCCCTAAACAGTGCTTCACTGGCCATGCCATCATGATGTTCCAGAATCATAGGGGGGTGGAGGGTGGGAGGGAGAGCTTATTAAAGAAATTCAGATTCCCCAGGGGCCGACCACAGTGATTCTAATTTAGCAGGTCTGAAATAGGACTCTGAAAGGTTTTAAACTCTCCCCAGATGATTCTTTTCTTTT
>CAUYQV010112545.1:0-31304 GCA_963574575.1 Galagoides demidoff
TCCAGCTCCATCCATGTGAACATGAAGGACATAAAGTCTCCATCTTTCTTTATGGCTGCATAGTATTCCATGGTGTACATATACCACAGTTTGTTGATCCATTCGTGGATCAATGGGCACTTGGGCTTCTTCCATGACCTGGCAATTATGAATTGGGCTGCAATAAGGGGATCTCACTTTTGCTTAGGCTGGTCTTGAACTCTGCAGCTCGGGCAATCTACCTGTCTCAGCCTCCTAGAGTGCTAGGATTACGAGCGTGAGCCACTGCACAGGCCAAGAGACACTTTCTGAAAGACGCTGAGTCTTTGACCCCTCAGCTGAGCTCCAGATAGGTCCTGTGACTTTCTGAAGTTCCATTTGGGTGAAGAGAACATGATGACCTGTCTTCTTTTAAAAGTCAAATTCCAAGAGAAAGATGTGATTTTAGGTTTATTGTCTCATTCCCTGGAGAAAAGAATAATGTTCTTTATGAGGTTATCACCACATATGTGAAATAGAGATTTTTAAGGATTTTGGCAGGTAATTCAGGCTGCCAAAATATTCCTTTTATCTGAAACACACAGATGAGTAAAGTAAGCGTTAGTAAGTGTGTGTGCATTGTTTTCTTTTTTTCTGTGGGAGGTAGAAGAGGTTCTGCAGTAATGTTTGACTAATTGCCTCCATCCTCTGCCTCTGTGTACTAATAGCCTGCATCCCCCAAGGTATCTTATCAGCTGTTTTTCTTCTCTTCCAAAGTTATTTGAACTGTCTTGTAACATTTGCCCTAGATATGGTAGAGAGTAGCCTATCAATCCCATTTTGAAGATGGAGAAATGGATCTCGGGGGGTGGGGGTGGGGGGTGATTATGTGATTGTTGCTGGCGGAGGCAGAGCCAGACCTGGGTCTTGTGACTCACAGTCAGGAGCTCTCCACCCCACACTGCATTGTGGAATGTGTTCCTTGTTGCCCAAAATTATAGCTGAAACCACTAAAAGCTAGCAAGACCAGTTCTTCTGGTACAAGCATTCAGAGTTACTGATGAATGTCTAAGAAACCCAAGATAAAAAATATGCCAACTTCAAAGTCAATCATGGAAAGATCTCAAGGGAGCAAGGAGGCCAGTCTGCCCCTTGTAGGAGCCCTCAGAAATAATCATCTCTACTGAGAATTCTTCTGGGCCTATTGAAGGGTGACAGAATAGGCCACCCCAAAATATGCCACTTTGGTGGAAGGATTATTTTGAACTACAGGCATTTTAAAAAACAGCTGGTATGATAAGAGTGTTCTGACCCTTCCCTTTCTCTTCCTGAAAGGAGATAAAATGTCCATATGGAAGATGCACTTTCTATAACAGAAGGAAAGTGACATTCTTATCATCAGGAGGAAAGCTGAGACTGTGAGACTTCGGCACAAACAGATCTGGTTAAAATAACTCTTACCTACCTTTAGCCTTTCTAATATATAGTTCAGATACTTTTCAACAATTGCCTCTCTTTGTTCAAGCTAGTATAAAAGTGTGTCAGTTTTGCCACTTCTTTGGATCTTACATTTCCCTATGAGGACTCCCGTGTTGTGTAGAACTGATGTTTAATACATTTCTATGTTTTTCTCCTGTTACTTTGTTTAATTCTCAGGCCCAACTCTCAACTAAAAAACCTTGAAGGGGTAGAGGTAAAACTTTGCCTCACCTAGATTGTTTTTGTCTAAGTACCCTTACCCTGTCATCTCACAGTCAGAATCATAAAGCATTTCAACAAATTTCTCTGCCTTTCCAACCAGATTCTCAACCTGGACGAACTATATTAATTAGAGGCTGCCCTGGTCACCAGGTTAGGTAATATAGATTAATTGACTGGCCTGGTGTGAGAAAAATATCTGTTGGCTTCTCTTTGTAATACATGTATAAGGAGACCAAGCCCTGGCAGATAATCAATACCTATTAGAGCAGAAATCAATGTGTCCAATCAGGTAATACCCTGATTGGATTTTATCTGCAGGAGAGGGAAAATTTGCCCAGAAGAATCACTGTATGGTGGTTTCTTCCTTCAAAGGTGAGGGCATGGCTGCAGGGACAGCCTGTTACCACCTTGATCCCTAGGGCCACATGGCTTGAGTCCTACTATTCTCATTCTCCACGCTATTGTGGATTTAGATTTTGAATCACATTGGAAGTGTCCTAAATTTTCACTTCTATTATGTTTGTATGTTGTTCTGGCATCAGCCATAAAGTGGAATGTGGGGCTGATAAATCAACCTGGTAAATAAGGAGGAATTGACTGTATAATTTTGGCAAATTAGTGGTAGTGTTTATAATACGAAATTAATTGAATTATGTTGAGGCTACACAAACATCACCTAAGATTATATAAATATGTATTAGTCATCACAGTTGTTGCAACATAGATCATGAATAATTTAGTAAAAATGTGTTGGGCAGATACTAAATACAGAACACTAAGATAAATTCTGTACAGCTCTTTTATTTCTGAATATTTTCATTTCATGTACGCTTTGGAAAGTTTGTAGTTAACATTTACTAAAGAACAATGATTTGTTTTAGACTTTATTGAGTTGGACTCACTTTGATTCTCTCTTTTTCCATTTTTTAAAAAATTTGGATATATTTGTGGGATACAAGTGCAATTTTGCTGTGTTGACATATAGTATGTTGCATTGTGATGAAGTCAGGAGCTTCAGTGCCTCCATCACCAGAGCGACAGACATTGCACTAACCAAGCCTTCCATCATTCATCTCCCCACCCCTCTGAGTGTCTGTGGTCCATCATTTTACACTATCCTTCCATGGGTACCCTGTATGTAGCTCCCACTTAGAAGTGAGAACATGTGGTATTTGTCTTTCTGCTTCTGAGTTGTTTTTCTTAAGACAGTGGTTCTTAACCTTCCCAATTGCCACATTGTTACAAATGGAACAAAGGGGTCCCAACCCATAGGCTGAGAACCGCTGACTTAAGATAATGGCCTCCAGTTTCATCCATGTTGGCTGGGTGCCTATAGCTCAAGTGGCTAAGGCACCAGCCACATACACCAGAGCTGGCAGGTTCGAATCCAGCCTGGGCCTGCCAAACAACAATGACAACTACAACCAAAAAATAGCCAGGCATTGTGGTGGGCGTATGTAGTCCCAGCTACTTGGGAGGCTGAGGCAAGAGAATCACTTAAGCCCAGGAGTTGGAGGTTGTTGTGAGCTGTGATGCCATAGCACTCTACCATGGTGACAGCTGGAGGTTCTGTCTCAAAAAAAAAAAAATTATCCAGTTTCATCCATGTTGCTGCAAAAGCCATGATTTCATTCTTTTTATGGCTGAATAGTACTCCATTGTGCATATGTATCACATTTTCTTTACCCAATGATTCTTTTTTAACTTTTTTTGTTATCTATGCTGAGCCTTGTGTTATAAATCAATTTAGAAAATAATATAGAGTGATGGCAGCTGTGTTTTCACCACAGTGTCTTTGCTACAAAACAAATGTCTCTTGTTTTAGTAAGAGATGAAGTAGATGTTTCCTATATTTCAAAAAGAAATACAACTTGTCAGTGGAAAAAAATCTGGATGAGGAGATTTAAGCATCTTGCTGTGGCTCACGGACACAGTGAGGAAAGTGTTCCAGGGCCTGAAAATTTAGGCACGGATTATAGATTCCAGACTTTGCCTCATTTTCACCCTTGTCATCTTTTGAGAATTTGTGACCCACTTTCCAGTTATACAATCTCTGGACTGAAGAGAACTTGAGATGTTGGCAGAGATTGCTTTGTCCTAGAGATTAAGCAAAACCAAATCCATTCTGTTAACTGTGAATGTTAGGGTAGGTGGGAGAAAATTTATAACTGGCTGCTTCCTTCCCTCGGAAGTAATAAGTATTCTTCCCTGAGTGAAACCTTGCACTTTTTGAAGTATTTTCTGGGAGTGACTAGAACACAGCCACAGTTAGTGAAAATGTGTCCCCGATAATATAGAATACTTTTTTCCTCTGAGGAAAGTAAAAGGGTCCACATCTACACTGAATAACGATCCTGGCCTCTAACCTTCTAAAGTCCTTGGGCTGCTTAACCATGTATTCGTGTTTTGGTCTAAGCAGCTCTGTTGTGAGGCTTAGACTTAACCCTTTGTGATCATATAGAATTAGAATCTAGCTTTTCACATGGGGATAAAATCACTTCCGTAAGCCTTGGCAGACCCGTCTCCGTGCTGGGGGTCAATGTGCCCTCGTGAGGCCAGATCTCTGAGTAACAGGTCAGAGGCTTAGAGACATTATCTGTGAATAGATATTACCAAATCCACTCACAGGAGGCTCCACGTTCTTGGGTGGGGGAAGGGTGGTGGGGGCAAAGGTCACACACACAGTATTGAAATAGAAATAAGTTTCTTAATGTTTTTTCACAGCACGAGAAAACATAGCAGAGTGATGTTAGAGTACAACATTAGTCTAGAAAATATGTGTAAAAGACAAGTCATGGGAGTCATTTAGTGCTCTAAGGAGCACTAAAACTGTTACTACAAAGGAAAACTAACAAGTTACTAACCGACTGAAAAGATGATAAAATTATTAAATCAGTGTGGAAACACATGAGTTTCATTTTTGCCCTGTAGGTGATTTCTTTTTAAAATTGAAATCAGCTGCTGCTTCCCTCAGCGTCATTCCCTTTGGATGGATTTGCAGCTCTCATACTAGGAGTCTCTTGAATCCTCCTCTTCTGACCATGTTCGAGAGGGCTGAGTAGCACACTAGGCTACACGCTTTCTCAACACCGTGACAGAATCATCCCCACGATGTTACAACGCAGGTAATCTGCTTAGTCCCTCTTTATGAGTTCAATTCTGTTAACTTACAGGCTTAGCGCTGCATCTGCTCTGAAGAGCTCATGGTGTGTATAAGGCACCCAACCCCATCAGTAGGGTGCAGTGTCTTAGGGTCAGTGATAGCACCTGTGTGACCACTGGTCAGTGGCTTTCCCCTTCCCTCCCTGCCACCTGCCCAGTCTGTGCAATGGTTTCGTGTCCTGGTTTCCTCTGCTTGGGCTGCAGCTCTCTTGGTTGGGTCCCCAGCACCCTACCTTGCCCTGACCATTCGCCACAATTACTCAGGCAATTGTTTGACTCCTTCCCACTTTGTTTGCTTATGACTAGACTCCTGAACGCCACATTCCATACAATCACTTCCCTAAATGTCTTTGCTTCTCACTGGGCGGACGCTCCAGATTGCCCTCCTGAGGCTTGAGATCTCAGCACAATTTTAGAGTTTCCTTGCTTCTCCGGCACCGGTATTTCTTTCCTTAGGAACACATCTCAGCTCTGTGGTACCCATAGCTCCTTAGTTAGGAAAGCCTTCTTAATATGCAAAATTATCAACATCAACGTAGTGTCACTGTAAATACTTATGAGAAAATAAATCCCAACACGGTTCATTTGGAGATTCATGTCCCTTCTGCCAAGATCTCTTTAGGTAACTTATCAGAAATGCTTAGGTACATGCTTCCTGTTGTAGCCTGGGCTTCCCTTTACCACTGAGAACACTCTGTGACCTGAATACTCAGAGAGGCCAGTGCAAAGAAGATGCCCTAAAGCTGAAGTGTCACTAGCTTCTTAGTAAATGATCTTGACCTCTTCACTGTGACTTTTTGCTTTGGTTATCAGTTCCAGACAAATGTAACTGGGCGGAGGGAGGAGGCAACGAGAGAGAGAGAGAGAGAGAGAGAGAGAGATTTGATTCGGGCCATTCCCTCTGGCTTGCCAGTTCTCTCTTCACTGGTGCAGAACCTTTCTCCTATGTGACATTTGTATATTTGCTGTTACTTCTTGGCAGATTGCTCTGCTGGAAGACTGAATGGTATGTCCTGCTACGCTGCAGGGTGTGTCCAGTCAGGAGCTGTTTAATCACCTTGGGGTGGGCACAGGTGGAGAGGCAAGAACCTAGAACACACCCAGCCAGGCCCACGAGGCCCCGCAGGGGTGGAGACTTGTAGCCTTCCAGAAACTTGTGGCCTTGCGGTCCTTAAGTGAAGTCTTTTGACAGAATCAAATTTTACAGAATAAATATTTGTTATGAAAAGGGATGCAGGGGAGAAAGACGAAGCTTTTCTTTCCTCCTTTGGTGCTTAAAAAAGGACGGTCTTGAAATCAGGGGGTGCGCAGGCTATAGGCGGAGTGTGGTACCCAGAGGGCAGAAAGACGGGGCTGGGGTCATCTGGTGAAGCTGGGAGGTCACCCCTGGACGAACAGGGGTCCTGATAGGCCAGGGGAGCCCAGCGCTACGGTCCTCACAGGAAGGAGAGCAGAGGACCGCTCACTGCCTCAGGTGACCGCTCACTGCCTCAGGTGACAGAGCGCCACCTGGAGCTTAGAGCAAGAATTTCAGTTCCTAGGGACTTAGGGGAGGAATCCCACAGGGTTATGGGGAGAGGCATCCAGTGCTGAGATTAATAGGTTGACTCAACTGCTAGAAACAGGATCAGAGTTGAAGCCCAGATCTTGGAACGTCTCAGAGGCAGTGGCAGTTTAAAGGCTAGAAATGTTTGCCTTTTAGGGGCAGAAACATTTGCTTCTATTCTCTGCATAGCCTTGAACAAGTTGTTTACTTTCTGTCCCTGGTCTCTTTTTGAAACTCTGTTTAAAGTGATAATGTATTTAAGAGTTTAAGAGTTAAATGAGGTAAACTTTAGGTGCAGGATACTGATTATAAACTATTTGGGGGCAGGAACCAGATCTTATACTGACTTTATTGCTGGTGCCTAATTATAGAAGCTGGCACATGGTAGGCCCGTTACAAATGTTTGTTAAATTATGCCTAATCACCTACCCGATGACAGGCATACAGATGTATTTAAATAGATGGGTTGATATGGACATAGTCATATAGATCTACGTATATGTATATGTATAAGTTTATGATATAAACTATATAGTCATACAGATCTATGTATATGTATATGATGATATAAACTTATCTATGCATTTCTTTAGCTATTATCTCTTAGTTTTTGAAATTGAGCATAAGGTTAGGGCCAGGGTAGCATAACTGACAACAATCCTCAGTCAGAGAGTGTGAGGCTGGAGCTCTTAAATTCCTCCTCTCCCACCTCCAAGGTGACCAAGGCTGGGTCTGCTGGTGTTTGTGAGCAGACTTGAAAGTAAACACAGAAAAAAGGAAGACACGGAGATGAGAACTAGGCTGGCTGTTTGTTTGAAAATATCTTTTCCACTTAAAATAAATGAGAAAATAAATCCCAACACAGTCCTTTGGAGATTCATGTCCCTTCTGCAGTGATCTCTTTAGGTAACTCTTCAGAAATCAAAGTTTTGAATGATTTTCCTGAAGCATTGATCACTATTTGTTTTCATGCTTCTATTTTAAAAAAATACAAAAACTGAGGCTCAGCTAATGTCTTCCAGGGGCAAGACTCAAATATTAAGTATTCAGTGAGCTTCACTATTTTCCTGTTAGCCCTGAGGGGACCTTTTGCAAGGGATAATGAAGTGTTCTCACTGATTCTCTATTTGGTTCCCAGACTTTGATGTGCTTAAATAAAATTTTTGGTGTTGCCTTTGATCTACTGAAGCCTAGAGCTGCCCTCCACTTCACGGAGGAAGCAGGGGTTAGTTCAGCCTTGTATGGGAGATAGCTTGGGCCAACAGCAGAGAGCTCAGCATAGGGGTTAAAAGCAAAGGCTTTGGCCACAGATAAACCTAAAACCAAGTTGTGGCCGTGCCATTTGCTAAACGCGTCATCTTATGCATGTTCCGTCTCTTCCTTAAAGCTTCACTTCGGTTGTTGATAAAGGGGTTAAAATAACAACTACCTTGCAGGGTTATTGTGACCCTTCAAAGAAATAATGCTAAGAAAATGCTCAGTACAGTGTCTGGCACAGGGTATGTGCTTAATCCAAATGAGCTGTTTATATAAGGGAGGAGGAAGGGCAAGATGTACCGGTAAGGACAACCACCTGGCAATAGTGAGGATGGGCAGGGAGCCTGGCGTTCCTCTGGGTTGGTCTGCATGGAATGCAGGGCTTGGAGGAGTGGTGAGAACCACATACCTGCCTCCTGGCAGCAGGTGGACCAGATTTCTAGGTCTTGAGTTCTTCCAATCTGACCCATCTCTGTCTTTCCAAGTTGCTTTTCCAACAGTGGACTTTGTTCAAAGTAGAGATGCTTGGGTCTCATTCTAGACTAACTAAATCACAAGTCTCCACAGTGTGGCCTGGAAATATATATCTAAAAAAATGTTCCTCCAGGTGAATTCTGGTTTGACTGACTGGCTCTTGGAAACACTGATGTCTGCACTTAGATCACGTGGTGTCTGTGGCCTATTGCAACTCAGAGTTTACAGGTAGCTCACAGGTGGGCTGGGTTCACAGATTAGATTCAGATCAGGGCACTTTCTTTCCTAGGGGTTTCTACAACATCCTCTTCAAAAGAAGTTATTCAATCTTCCCTCCACATCTTTCGATCTTCCCAACCTACATGTGGTTTTTGAGGATCTGCAGGATAGCTCGGAAGCTCTTCTGCTACTGCAGTTAACTAAGCCTTTTCAACCTCTTCTCATTCTAAGGTGCCTGCAAGGCAGGCGTCTTGCCCCCACCTAAAGTGTGACTGTCCAACAAGTGGCATGTGCTGACTTGATAATCAGAAGAATAAGGAGCCCTTCTCCCCACTGCATCGTAGTATCAAAGTCTCCGAGGAAAACACACATTTCAATCACAAAGAGAAAAGACAGAGCAAAATCAGCTTCTGTGGTGGGCCTCAGTCTCCTGTGGCCACTTGTGGCAGCTGACACAGGTCACTTGGTCTGCATGCACCCTTCTTATGCTATAGTGGGAGAAACCTGGCCCCTATGCCGAATAATAATGGGGTTGGCCAGGTGCCATATGACATGCCTATGTAAGCAGAGTGAGGCAGGACACATGGAGTCTGAAACAGGGAAGCATGTTCCTACCCAAGGTGACAAGTCCAGTGCAGGTTGTGCGGACGCTTTACCTCTTGGTAAGGAAGCATTCTGGGCCTGAGACCGGTTCCTATGTAGGACTGGAAAAACCATTGGCATGAGCCTGCCTTTCCCAACAGTGACCTTGCATTCAGGCTCCTGTGACTGTCACTGCCTCAACCCAGCTTTAGATTTCCTTCAGAAATGAAGATCTGCCCTCATTCAAAGCCTTCATTATCAAAGCCATTTCTCTGAACTCTTCTGAAGAATAACCTGGGAACATCTGAGATTTAGTGTCTTTTAAAATACTGTGAAAAAAAAAAAGAGAGAGAGACAGTTCTGTTTAAATTGAATCCTCCAGATTCATTAGTCACTAGGCTATGTCTTACTGAGGCTCACTTTTGTTGATGTACTAAAAGTTATTAAAAAAAAAAAAAGGTCTTCTAAACTGAGGAACTTAGAAACTTTTAAAGATCTTCTTGAGCAGTTGTTTTAGACTTTTGTATTTTTGCACGTCATTTTACTTTGCCTGGACATATGCTGGGATTTTATTCCTTTGGAGAATTTGTATTTGTGCACTGAAGAGAGCTCCTGTGGCAATAGGGATGATTTTTATTAAAGATCAATTTGACTGTTTTTATGCTACCCAGAAGAAGATAGGTTTTGTAAGTTCTCATTTCACAGACATGCAAGTTTCGACATTTTCCATATTGTAGAAATCAATATCCCTGAAAACATAATGATAATAAAAATGTCTTAGATTCCAAGTATAACCAAGAATATCCAGGCATAAAGTAATTTGTGAGGAACATTAAAGAGTACTGAGATGGAATTTGATAAAATCACTCAAACAAATAGGACAGGAGGACCTGGAGGGGGACACAGTTTTTCATTGTATCCATGACCAGGGATGTTTGGGATACCTTGCCAAGTTAGTGCCTTGTTCATCATGGTAAATATCATCTCCGCTTAATTATTCTCAGGATGCTATATCCTTGTTCCCAGGATGTCAGTCCTGGGACGTGGGGGTCTAGGAAGAGACAGAAGAAATGACTAAATCTTCTTCTGTTTTAGGCATGCTGGATGTTGGCCACCATAGAGAGCCTCGTGCACAGGGGAATACCATGGGATGCATGGAGAGATGCGATTGGCTGCCAGCAGTTTCCTCCAGAACCAGTGACTCTCCAAGCTGGTGAGGATGGAGCTAGTGTGACTCCATAGCTACCCACAATCTTTCCCTAAGTTTCTAGAGCTTTTAAATGAAATAATGAGAAAAGAGGGTATTTTCCTTTGTGTTAAGATGGAAAGATCTGAGGCTGAGGGTGGTCAGGACATAATTTTGAAGGTGGTTTACTCAGTCTAGAAAGGAGCGAAGTAGAAGCAGGAATAGAAACAGGTTGAAAGAGGCTTAGGCACGGAGCAAGAACCAGACATTATGCCTTCCCTGGGGACGTCAGAAGGATGGTTATTCTTATTTTAACTAGGAACTAGTAAGTGGAAGTTCCAAAAACAATTCCTATGTTTTTCTTGCTTTTTAATTTGTTCAACAAATTCTAAAATTTAATTAATTATCAGATCCCAAAAATGGTTACTATTAGACACATAGATAATAATACTTATTTATTAAAGTGGAATTAGCTTTAAATTATTAATGTACATTTGAAACCGTTTATAATTTTTCTGAGAGAAGAAAAGCAAAACAGGACAAGATGGCTAAGAAAATATGTACAATACCTCTTCCTAAATGTTAAAGGCAATGAATTTAAAAATAGACACTAACCAGAATTTCAGTCTAGATAGAGGTACCACGTCTGTTTTGTCCAAACATTCCATGAAAATCCTTCAAACACACAAACATTGAAAAAAAAATAGCCACAGTTCTAATAAGCAGGATATAGGAAGGCTGTATGAGGTTTGAGGATTTCTGAATACTGCCAGATCAGTGGTGTTGGAGAGAGAAGCACAGTCTTGGACTTGTTTGCTCCACTCCTGCCTTGGAAAAGTCACATCATTTGGCAGCAGCAGGAAAAGCTTGCTGTTACCAACACAGCCTGTTGCTAGCTGAGAGACTCCAACCAGACAGTCAGGCAACCACATTCCTTTCTGTATGAGGACACTATTTTATAGGCAGCCAGATCAGGACCCTCTTCTTCTTTTTCTTCCTTTTTTGTTCTCTATTGGAGACTCTAGATTTTACTAGAAACTGTCCCGGATGTGTGACATAGAGCAGTGGAATATCAGGGAGCAATTGGTGGAGGCATTTTGGATTGGGATGATAAGCACGATGGGGGCAGAGACAAGAAGAGCCTGGAAGCGTGAGTGAGTGCGTGTGCGTGGATGTGGGAGGGTGTGTGTATGGGGTGTCGTCACGTCTTTAGAAAAAAAGTAATTGTAGACTGTTCCTATGCTCCTTACACAGTCAAGAGAGTCTCACAGTAAGAGAGGGAGGTTTATTTATTTATCAAAAAAATATTACTCAAGCGCCTGATATGTGCCAGATGCTGTGGTTGAGAACTACTAGTAAAGAAGAGAGACTAGGACCTGGTTCTAGCGGGCTAAGGGGAGGAGGTAAAAATGAGCAAAACGCTGAAAAAATATAACCTTTGATAGTCATCAGTATGATGAAGAAAATAAGATGCGGTGGTGGTGCAGAGTGACTGGGGCTCCTCAGGCCACTCCATTAGCTCCAATGTACACTGAGCTCAAGCCTACAGGGCTCATCTAGAAGAAACTAGAACAAATGAGGTGGAAGAAACAAAATTTCTGTTATTCTTTTTCTTATTTCATCTTCACTTTACCCTGTTGTGAAGGGGCTATCACCAGACTGTTTAACATTGAAAGAAACCTGAAATAATAAATAGACAAAGAAAAAACTCCAAGCAAAATAACACAAGATGTTAATAAGTGTCTGAAACATGTTCAAATTTACAAGTAATGAAATAAGTACATTAATAAGGGAATGAAAGTTAAAATTGCAATTGGAAACCATTTCCAATCAATCACTCAAATTTGCAAAGATAAATAAAAGGCCAAATTAGCGATGGTGATATAAAATTTGCCTTTCTCTTGTACTGCCGAGGAGAAGGTTAATTGGTGCAACTTATCAGTTAAACAATCTTGCCTGTTGGAATAAATCCCAAAGAAATAAACAGAAAAGCAAATAAAGGTTAATATAGCAGATGTTAATTTTGGTCCTCTTTATAAAATCCCCAGTGGAAGCCACCTACATGTCTGACAGAAAGGAAATTCTTCCATGTGTAGAACCATCATGTATTCAGCACAGATGATGTTCATAAAGATTATTAAGGACGAGGGGAATGATCACTGAAATATTAAATGAAAAAGTAGGCTGGAAGTTGTATATGTGGCATGGTGGATTTTGGCAACTGAACCACCTGAGGTCTGAGGAGATAGCTAACTGTTCCATTAGAAATTACATTTTCTACTTTCCCTTCTAAAGGTATGGCCACAAAACCAAGTTCTGGCCAATAGCATGTGGGTGGAAGTGATGTCAGCAATTCCCAGACCACATTCCCAAAAGGAAGCTGCTTGTTTTCCATGTTCTCTTGCCCTGTTTCCATGGGCTCATGTAAATGTGGCAATGAGGTAAGCCACACTGATCATAACAGGAAGAAGACTCTAAGAGATAACAGACCAAGATGGAGACTTGATCCCTGGGTCACTGTGTGAAGTAGAGCTTCTACCTGCTCATCTTATCCAATGGGACATTAACAAGAGAAATACACTTTTATCTGGTTTCAGCTGCTGTGATTTGGTCTTTGTTTAAGAAGCTGGGTAGCAGCTGTGTAAAATATAGACATATTTTCATCCTTATTATGATTACTTAATACTTAAAGACACTAATGGTCTTAGTAATAAAACGAAGCAGAAAGTTCTGATATATTTGTTACTGAAATCAGAATGCTTAACATTGTGCCATTCTGGCAATCATGTGCATATGTTTCAGAAAGGCACTTAGATATAACATTAAAAATAGTAGAACCAGGGGCCAAGCATGGTGGCTCACGTCTGTAATCATAGCACTCTAGAAGGCCAAGGTGGGTGGATTGCCTGAGCTCAGGAGTTCAAGACTAGTCTGAGCAAGAGCGAGACTCCATCTCTAAAAAATAGATGGGCTCCCTCAGCTACTTGGGAGGCTGAGGTAAGAGGATCACTTGAGCCCAAGAGTTTGAGGTTGCTGTGAGCTATGATGCCATGGCACTATACCCAGGGTGACAAAGGTAGGATACTCTGTCTCAAAAAAAAAAATAGTAGAACCAGATGCAAATATAAAAAGGTGAAAGCTTTGCTGCAAGGTTTTAACTTGATCTCAGACCCGTGGAGTATTGGTGGTAAGTTCTGTTTTCCAGTCCTGCCCATTGCTCCCAGAAGGAAATATTATGTGCTTATTTCTATAGTCAAACCTTGTCAGAGATTTAGCTTTATGGATTGGTAAATTGTTCTGGTTTGGGGATAAGGGGGAGCTTTCTATACCACAATTGAAAGGTAAAGAAGAGGGTCATAGGGAAGTAAGAGATATGCCTTTCTTTTGGAGCAACTTCACTTCCTTATCATCACTATTATTTATCAGATTCAAGATAAATAGTCAGCTGGGACTTCTGGGTATCCATAAGACTGAATTGAGATGTCTTATTGTTCTAGCAAAGGAAAGCCATGGTGGAACCAGCATGGGAGGGCCAGTGTGCCATCCAGGGAGGGGAAAACATTAACATAAATGGAAACTGAATTATGGGAGGGAGAGGAAGAAGAGGAGGTCAGGTCCAAACCTAAGTTTAGCAAACCTAAGTCCAGAGTCAGGCAGGCTTTAAATTTGGAGGAAGGGGATGAGGCATTTGAACTATAGGGAAAAGGTGATGAGACAATCAGGAAGGGTAATGCCTTTCAAGACAATATTTCTAAACATAAGATGAAGGAAGAACAAGGACAAATCCCAGTCTTTAGAGAAATCAGCCATCTGGAGAGAGACCAAAAACCATGCCCCAGTCCACGATTCAGCAGAGGGCAAGACTGTGCCGGCTGGCACCTGTGTCCTGTGAGTAGAGGGTGAGACTTGGCATTCACAGGGCCTGTGCAGAACAGACAAGAAAACAAAGAGCCGCCAAGTTTACAGAATATCTAATATTCCATTCATTCTATTTAATTGTTGCAGCAATCCTGGGAGCACTCTTAATAGAAATGTTCAAGAAATGTTAAGATCTTAATAGAAATGTTTGATCAAGATTATGAATTTCAGAGGTGGAGCATTCAGGTTTGATTGACTCTAAAATCCATATTCACTTTTTATGCCATATTGGGGATTTTAGGGATTGTTGCCCAAAGACTTTTGCACAAGAGGAAGAGGGTTAAAGAAGCCTAAGTTATTTCCCAAAACTGATGACTTTCAGAGTGAGAACCATTGATTTATTTCCTATAAGCCCCTACAGATAGAGAGGGAGATGCCCAATAAGGAGTCTAAGAATGGTTCTACTCCACTTTCCCAAGAGTCTCAGCTTACTTTGTTTCAAATTAACTCCAAGTGACCTTGTACTGTCTATCAGTAACTGTATCAGCCTTCCAAAGGATCATCAGGTGCCTCGTTGCTTAAAGGAAATACTATGATAAAATATGAGAGGATGCCCACTCCCAAGACTGATCAGGCAAAAGCAAATCAAATTAACCATTGTGTGCTATTCTTGTGCCATTGGATAGAGAAAAATCATAAATATTTTTTGTACAAAAATATACAAGTGTACAGAGAAACCTCTAAGTTGCTGTTGGTAGGCATACAAGTTGACAACACCCTATTTGCTCAATTTACCCGAACATTTCACCTGTGGCAAGATACAGACACATGCTGAACAAACTGTTATGTGTACAAATACATATTCTATAAAATATCATTCTGTGTTTTTAGAAAACTAAAACCAAGTAAATATCCATTCATAAAGCAAGTATTCAGGGCATTTCTCTCTAAGGAGTACTATGAAGGTAATTAAAATGTGGTTGAACTGCATATACTTTCATGGATGGGTGTCCAGGATATATCGAATACAAAAAGCAAGTTAATGAGAACAAAGAATAATATACCTGTGTGCCCAAATGCCTACTATACACAGAGAAAGGCCAGGGGGGATATATAGCCTTTAGTGGTTATTTTTGGGGCGAGATGATGGAGAAATAGGGAAGGGGTGAATGTAGTGACCCTCATTCACTCTTCATGCATTTTTGCCTGGCTTGAATTTTAGGAATATAAATCGAGCATTATTACTGTTACAATTTTAGAAAACTCAAAAGTAAAGAACAGCCAGTAGTAGACTACTATCTTCTGGGGCCAGAGGCAGGAAATGATGACTGGAGGTCATGGGTGATTCCGTACCACTGCCTGCCACAGAGATACAGACATATGCTAAAATCTGCTCTACTTAGGAGGGCCAGAAAAATCTGCTCTGGGCAGAACTGAAGCTGGTAGAACAAAAATTCAGTTTGTCCTCTATACCAGTAAACTCCAGCCAGGGTTCCTAGTGCCAGTCTCCATTTCTCAGCAATTCCTTTGACTTGAGCGTGTGAGGATATTACCTTATGAAGGGGAATTCAGGTTGTTAATCAGATGACCTTACAATGGGGAAGTTAGAGTTGACTATGTGGATCGGCCCCAAACAGTCACCAGGGCCCTTACAAGAGGAAAGTGTGAGGCACAAGAGGAGGTCAGAGTGACTCAGTAGCAGAGGGCCTGGCATTGCTTTCGTGGATTTGAAGACGGAGGAAGAAGGTCACCAGCCAAGAAGTGTGGACAGCCTATAGAAGGCAGAAAAGGCCAGGAAGCATCCTGGCAGAGCCCACAGGAAGGAACATAGCTTTGCTGGTGCCTTGGTTTTAGCTTTGAGACCCCTACCAGATTTCTAACCCCAAGAACTACAAAATAATAAATATTTCTGTTTTAGGCCACCAACTTTATGGTAATTTGCAATAGCAGTAATCTAATATACCTTGGCTGCTTCACCATAAAGTTATCCTCCTGGTCTGTCTCAAAGCCCTCAAGATCCTCTGACTTTACAGAGTTGCCCATGGGCACCGAAAAGGAGGTTCTGAATACGGTCGGGAAATAGACTGCCTATGAGATAAGTGGACATACTCGTCTGTTTTCTCTTTCATCCCAGCTGCCCCTTAAAAAAAGCAGATTTCCAGCTCTCCTTCTAAGTGCTGTCTCAAAAGTTGGAGACAGAATGAACAGGACTGCACATCAATAACAAGGGATGTACTTGAGACATGATTGGTTTTAGGGGAGAGTCAGAACTGGATGATTGATCCCATATAAGCTCAATGGGGACTGCTTAGGAAACACTTATGATTGATTCTTTATGGTCAGTGGAAGTTAGATTGCTGTTCTTTGCTTATAGTCAAGGAGAATTATAGTATGCTAGGTTTAAGCTAATAGATACCTGTGCAAATGGCATTGGGGACTCACTCTCCACTCTCTAAATGTGAAGGAAGTATTAGCAGATAAACTAGATGAATAAATACTCACTCTAGAAGCTACCAGTCCTGCTAGATTAGTCAGTCACAAACTTCAGAATACATAAATGTCACCTGGAAACCTTGTTAAAAAAATGTAGATTTTTCACCTCTGCTCCTATTAATGCCAGTTGAGTAGGCCTGGGGTATATTTTTGACAAGTGCCCAAATGATTCTTATGCAGATAGTCAGTGCAGCCCCAAATGAGCATGGCCCTGAAGAGCCCTGCTTGGGATGGAGCGAGATGGCGTTCAGACCTGCTAGTGTTTTGACAATCAGTAATTTCCCAACTTCTTTTTCTGCCTAGGTCCTCCTCACATGCATATACTTTTCTTCATTATCTCATTTCTTAAGAATATGTGTAGGGCATGAATAAAGCCCTCCCAGATTGTATTTGCACACTTCCCACTCTACTCCTTAATAGGTGATTCACAGCTTGGAGAAAAACAGGTTTTTTTGGTGGGGGATTTCTGGGCAATTTGGTAACACTAAAGGCACTACAGGACTTGCATTGAGTAGCAGACCAGACCTTGCACTTGGGAATGTTTCTTCCCTTCAAAGGTAGCCTGGGCAGGGTGTCCAGTGGTGGACCCTGGCTGGCTATGAATGCTTATCTGTGGTGGCAGACAAAATTATGCACAGACCTTTGTTTGCTCATCAGCTTTCATTAGTGTTTGTGGATGTAATGTGTGGCCCAGACCACTCTTAGATAATAAGCATTCATAACCAGCTGCAAGCCATAGTTGACAACCCAAAGTCCCTTCTCTATAAGGGCTTACTCTCCAAACTCTAGATTTCCTTTAATCTTGGCAGGTGGGAGACGAGAGCCCTGTCTACACTTGTGCAGGTCAGATGTAAATTCTAAAGGGTGATGTAGCTGGCATCCGGTTCAGGTCCTGTCCGCCAACCTGGATGTTGGAGCAAGGATCTGGTCTGAGTCTGGCTGGAGGAAAAGCCACCTTTAAAGCCAGGTGGCACGCCCAAACGTCTCTCAGTCTTAATCCTGTCTTCAACTTCAGTAACTTGAGAAAGAAAAAACAAGATAAAATTTAGCAAGAACTCAACGTAATGTTGCATTTTCCAACAGTTGGAAATCCCTGCTTTCCTGTCAATAATTGGGCCTCATGAAAGGCCCACCCTTAGGAGTCAAGGCTGAGCTGGCTCATCTCCCTCCAGAAAAACAAATTCCTGAGTTAGTGATGCATTATTCCCTTGTGTCCTGTCAATCCTCTTACTTGCCAGTTTCCAGCTTATCAGCTAGACTTGCTTAATGCCTGAGGCCAAGGTACTGCA
Source organism: Galagoides demidoff (assembly GCA_963574575.1). Lineage (NCBI taxonomy): Eukaryota > Metazoa > Chordata > Mammalia > Primates > Galagidae > Galagoides > Galagoides demidoff. The sequence continues at coordinate 17,726 of CAUYQV010112545.1, forward strand.
GCATCTCTTAATTAACTAGTTGCAGGCAGCTAATTACTTTACTGCAGAATCTCATCAGTATACAAAGTATATTGACTCCAAGTTGGGAAATGCCTCTGAGCATTTTTAAAGCATTATAAACTTTTATTAGAAGAGGCATCTTTTAAAATACCATCCATGAGAGAGTACAGAAGGAGGAGGATAAGGGGGGAAGCATGGAGGAAGCAAACTTGAAAGTTATGTTTCTAATTTCATCTCAGTCCTTCCCCTCTACATTTCCTAGGTCAAAGTCACCCCTCAGGAGGTTTTGTAGACCCTGTTGCCTCTTCACAACCTACTCTACTCTCCTGCTGATGACAAACACCCTGGAAATGCTGTGCTCGACTCTTTCTGGGAGGGTTTATATCCTTAACTCTCTGACCACAGTAAAATTGAGAGAGCTGCCTGCTGCCCATGCTGCAGGCCATTGAAACTGCAGGAAGCCTTTTGATTAACAATTTCCATCCTTGGCTCCCAAGTTCTGACTGACCAGTGTCTTTGGTCCAGATCCAGCCTTGCCTCCAACCTTGCTGGCTAAAGTGTCTGTGGCTTTTGTAAAAGGTTGGTCACACTCTCCTTATTAAAGTGAGATTATCAGGTGCTAAGGAGGGTATTACAGATCATTAGCTGCCTAATTGTTAAAGTACCTAATTGTGGAGTTCTCCCAAGAAGACCATATATTGTGCTCTCACTAGATAGCCAGGCATGTACTGGGCACTTCATACAGCATCCAACTCAATCGTCACACATCCACCATGGGCTAGAGATTATTCTTGATTTTCCATTGAGAAACGTGAGGTGCAGTGCTGGAATAACTAGTAAAGCCGCACATCTAATTAAAAACGAAGCTGGGCAGGGGAAAATAGTGCCTTGGGGAAGAGAGGCAGTAGAGAAGCACTTTGCAGTGAGAGCAAATGCTCGTTTGGGATGAGTATATTTTTCTATCTGACTCCTCTGCTGGGTCAGCAGATCGGTGCTGCAGTAATATTTGCTGGGTTCAGAAATAATGTTACTTTGCTGGTCTCATCTTCAACCCTTTAAAACTGAAAGCTGTCTTGACCAAAATGATCTCAGACGTAATGTTATTTCCACTCTTTCTCCTAGTCTGTCATTTTAATAAATGTGATGACTACTCTTTCTTTCTAGAAGTACATAGCCTATAAATTGGTGTGGGGCAAGAGAGAATGCCCATAGGTCAGCACAAGGTCAGCAACCCACAACCTTGGCTGCAGGTTAGAATCACCTGTTAAGCTCTGGAAAGTCCCAGGCCCAGGCCACACTCCAACCTGCTAAATCAGCATCTGTTGCCATGGCACTGAAGTCGGCTGCTCTGGGCAGGACCTGCCACCAGTGTTTTTTAAGGCTTCCTGGTATTTCTAGCAGTGCTCCTGCAATTTTCATATGTGTGTGAAGCACCTGGGGGTCCTGTTAAAATGCAGATTCTGGGTCAGGAGGCCTGAGAGGCTGCATTTCTAACAGGCTCCCAGGTGAGGCTGTCGCTTTTGGGGCTCCACATTTGGGGTGGCGAGGCTCTCAATGAGCCCTTATCAAGATGTGGTTCCTGGATCTGTAGCATCAGCATCACCAGGGATCTTGTTAGAAACCCAAATTCTTGGGCCCCATCCCAGTCCCACTGAATCAACTAGTTACTCTGGGTCTGCAGGTGGAGCCCAGTAATCTGTTTTAACAAAAGCTCCAGTTGATTCTGATGTACTCTAATGTTTGAGAACCGCTGCTTAGTAATGGTTTCCCGTTTCCTTCAGTGTTAGGAAAAAGGCAAGGAAAATAGATCCTACAGTTCGCACAAAGCAATAGAGAAGGCTTATGACAAGGACGTACTTGGAAATAAGAGATCAAGCTTCACAGGAGCCTGTATATTCTTGCACAACCAGGGTATATGTGATGAACTACTGTGGCATAATGAGGTGTCCCAGGAGCACGAATCATCTGGAATGACTGTCCAGGCTGACTCACTGCTTGCCTAGACATAGGGGTTCACTGTCATGACTCAGCAATTCTCCCCCATCTCTGCTTACAGCAGAGTGGCTCAGTTGGAGTCCTGAAATGTGGTTACTTGAGTCAGAATTCTGGCTTATTATGTCTATAAGAAGGTACTTTATCTAATTTCTCTTGGCCTCATTTTCCATGTCTTGAAAATTGGGAATACCAATTATACCTACCTCATAGATGAGTAGAATTAAAGGAATAATGAGTGTAACATGTTTAGAGCTTTGCCTGGGACCCAGTACCTGCTCAAAAAATCAAGCCGCTGCTATTGTCTTTTTGTGTCCTTAGGCTTCTGTTGCTTCTACCACTGACTCTCAATATAAACTTTGAGTTCAAATGTTGGAGAAAGGAACATGGTATGCTGTAGTGGGTCATAGCTGTGTTACTGGGAGAGCCAGGCTCTCCCACCAAGCATCTGGGTACATCTTGTGTATTTGCTGTGTGGAGTAAGATGCCCTTCTTGGTCCATGATACTTCACTTGCTCAAGAAGACCCATTTATGCTATAACTAAAGGGGGAAAAAAGGGTATGCAATCTTGTGCCACCTGCAGGAATTCTAGGGCCAGTCCAAGGCAGTGTGCTCTCCAAGGTGCTAGTACCTTAGTGCGGACCAATCAGTCTTACCACTAGCTGATGACATTGTGCGCTGACTCCATGACATAGAAAACCCATTTTCACACGAGTCTACAAGATTACAACTTAGTACGTGAGTTACATACCCAAGTAGTGACTCTAAGCCACCGTTGGTGTCACGTCTTCCCACTCTGGAATACCATGATCACTAAAGGGGTGAATTTCATTGAAAGGAGGAGGTGTTGCTCATTGATAGAGGCAAAGAGGATGCAAATACTACAAAATTTCTAAAGTCATCCCCCTCTCAGCCTCCCTAGGATTTTAGAAAGAAATGTCTTTGCTGTCGTTTTTAGGCTTAGAGAAAACAGGAGCTGCGATCGGTCACTTAGAAACACTTCAGCTGGTCTCTATGAGAAAGCCGCTTGGTTAATCTACTCCGATGTGTGAACTTTGTAGTTGACAGATATTAAGAGCACTTTTGTAATGACTGCTTCTTGGATAAGAGAGTCCTTAGTGGTCTAGGTGGTAACTACTAGCTCTTTCCCTATTTACTGATTTCTGAGTAATGAGATGTAGCCATACGAAGTGTGAGATGCTTCCCTTTATAGTTTTAAATTTGCATGATAGCATTCCATTTTTGAGCATCTAGAATGCCTCTGCTCTTTTCTTTTTTTTTGTAGGCAAGAAGAGAGAAAAACTGTATAACAATTATAATAAAAAGTCTTATAATGATCTGAGGACATCCAGAGTTCCCATCCCTCCTGTCTGCACCCTGAAGTCATTACTTTCCTCATTAGAGGATTTTGGACTTGGAAGAGATACCTGGTTCACTGTCTGGCTTGAGGAAGTCTGGACAGTACAGATCTCTTATAAAAAAAATTCTTGCAGATTTCTAATACCTTCATCACTTTTTATTGTAAAATTTCATAAATATATAAAAATATAAAACCATAAAGGTACTGTACAATTATAAAAACTAAATCTTCAAACTAAATATGATCAAAATGAAAACCCATAAAATTCAAATTAATATTTAATAGAGAAGATATGGGCTGAACTTAAATTGTTCATGCTGAGTGTATTAGTAGAAAGATGTGTTGCCATAATTCTTTTTATTCAGGCATGACTATTTTAATCATTGCCAATAATGATTTAAATTGTAGTCCTTTTCATTCTCATTATTTTGCTATTTCGATAATAAAATTTTTAAATCTAATGATTGGTCAATTTGGAGATCATACTCCTCATACTGAAAAATAAAAGTATCATTTAACAAAAGAGTTTTATTGCATCTTTATTGGCAATGCACATCTGAAACTTAGCAAAGGCATAGCTACTTGAATGTTTGGACCTTTAACACTTACATGCCATGAAATGACTCAATTTTCTCATTACTTTTCTCTGTTCAAAAATTGCTTGCACCCGGTGTAGTAACATCATTTGTCCTTGGCTTGGCGTACGCCTGATGGTAACCACTAACACGTAGGCAGCCAGTGGACTCTCATGTTCATTCAGATGACATGGATATGTTTGCATTAATATGTGTACTTAGATTATCAATAAAATGAAAACATAAAGTTACATTCTCATAGACTTTTTTGAGTTCTGGGAACATCTGAGGACCATCAGAGGTCCTAGGACTCCAGGTCCAGAGACCATGGTTGAGTTACTGCCTAAGTTTCACACCATTTATTTCTCAGAGAAACCATACAAGGCAGACATTAGCATCAACTCAGTTTCACAGATCAAGGTTCTGGGGTCTAATGAGTTTAAGGAACAGTCAAGCATCAATCACATGAGCAGTGGGAGAGAAACCAGCATCTCACCCCAGGTCCATCTGTCTCCAATGCATCCTTCCTTGAGATCTCTTAATAGCTCTTCTTTAGAGAATCTGTTCAGTCCTCAGGGAACTGCTCAGGGGTGATCATTGGGCAGATAGGGCTCATGCCTATCTTTTGCAGTTTCTTGAGGAAACTCAAGGCAAAGGTAGCAATCAGAAGCTGAACCAATCCAGCTCCTGTTTTGTGGAACAAAGGTCTTGATTTTAATGAGAACTCATTTCCCCAACACATGTAATTTCTCTCAACACCATTCAAGCCTTATCTGGACATCTTAAGCCTCATACCTGAGGCCAGTGCTGAGATGTGGTATTGGATGAGTATAGCTGTCTAGTATAGCTGTCTAGTTCTTAGAGCCTGCTGGCTTATTCATTCATAGTGGGCTACCTTTCCAGGTATCCTATCAATATCCAACAGCAACTCAAAGGTCCTGCTTCTCTCATTTACAGACTCAGGGCTTAGCTCCTGGTTCTCCTTCCATTGGGAGGAGTGTCTCCTTCTTTCTCCCAGTACAGGACATGGCTTTGCTGGAGGTTGATAAAAAAGTACTGACTAATCCCGGCCTCAGAAGCTCTGGGTAGAAGTGCCTCTTCTGCTGCCAAAAGCTCTGTCACCTTGGACAAGGTCACTTACCTCCCCTGGGCATACTTTTCCCAACATTAAAATGAAAATGTTGATAATGAATTCACAGGTTTGTTGTAAGGGGTTCACGAGACCATGTGTATAACAATACTAGAAACTTTAATGCATTTTCAGCAACAGACCAGATTATGTCCCTGGAACACTTATTGAGTATTTTATAAGTGTCAAGATCTGTGTTGGCATTTTGAAAGTCAAAAAGCTGGAGATGTTGGCATGGATATGGAGAGAAGGGAACACTTTTACACTGTCGGTGGGACTCCAAACTACAGCCTCTTTGAGAAGAAGTATGAAAAATCCTCAAAGAACTCAAAACAGGCCTTCCATTTGATGCTGGAATTCCATTACTAGTAATCTACCCATAAGAAAAAATGAACAATTTATCATAAGGACATTTACACTGGATTATTTCTTGCAGGTCAATTTACAATCACTAAGATGTGGAAACAACCTAAATGCCCATCAACCCAGGAACGGATAAACAAACTATGGTATATGTATACCATGGAATACTATTCAGCCATAAAAAGTAATAGAGACCTTACATCTTTTGTATTAACCTGGATGGAGTTGAAACACATTCTTCTTAGTAAAGCATCCCAAGAATGGAAAAACATGAAGCCAGCAGATGATCTAATACATGTCCACACAAGAGAAAAACTCAATTCAATCCAAGATAGGGGGAGGGGGAAGGAGGGAAAGGGAAAAGGGGAGCAGGGAGGGCACAATGTGGGGGTACATGGCACCCCTCCTGGGGGCAGGGCATAATTTTGAGAGGGACTTTACCTAACAAATGTAAACATTCTAACCTAATTTTTTTTTTAACCCTCAAAGGAAAAAAAAAGATCTCTGTTGGCACTGGAAATACAAAGATGAGACATGATCCCTGATCTTAATGAACTAAGGGAGGCTGGAATTTAAATGAGAATGTCATGATGTAATAAGATATGCGTCATTGTAGAAACATGTACAATGCGAAAGAGGCAGCCTCAGAGTGGCTGGAGTGGGACAGTTTAAGCTCCATAGAGACATGAACTTAGCTTTCAGCTGTCATTAAAAGTCATAGAAACGCATAGGCGTCTTACGGAGTGAGGATCAGTGAGGTGGGGCAGGATATGAGCTAAGTGTCACTTGGCCTCAGAGAAGCAGGCTCCAGACTTCAAACTCATTCTACTTTCCCTGTACCATGATTAGATAACAGTTGTCATGCCCACCCATGCCATTTCCTTTCTACCTAGAATTGTAGGAGGTAATTACTTCGTGTCAGTTTAGAATTCACTTCAAGGATGGAGAGCAGCCAACACTCTCCATTTAACTGGTTCTAGTTGCTGTTTGTGCATTTCGGTTGCAGAGCCGGCTCTGGGAACTTCAGGCCACCTCGGCAGGGTGTTGCTTTTTTGGATAAGTCTCCTTTCCCTTTGGCAGGCCCTTGATTTCCTCTGAATACCTCATTTGGCCACTGCATTGTTGCTCCTTGACGGTCTGTTTAGGGCCCCCGAACTAGAATATACTTAACCAAATTCACTATAAACATAGAGGATTTTAATCTCTGCAATTCTTTAGGAAACAGGAGGCTTTTCCTTTCCCTCTATGAAGCTGATGCCTGGAGCAATGAGTGAATTAACCTGTCTGTCCTATTGAATTGATTAGAACATTTGGCATCTTTCATTGCCAAGCCTCGTCATTATCATCTAGAGACTTTTGTGAAGAACACAGTTCCTGTTACATTATTCTACAATGTAACTCAATCAAGCCATGACTCAGGCAATGCTGATATCTCCGGAATGACATTTTCATCAAATGCTCCAAACAATGTGGATCAAATGGCATCATCCATTGAGCTAATGAAGTGCTTCTGGAGCCTGAATTGTTCTCAGTCCACTGCCTTCAACCTCAGGGAACAATTAGATACCTATGTTCAGAGACAAGGAAACGAGAAAGTGAGACTCTGAAGTTTTGTGGTCTCTTTTGATTTGGTTTGACTGCTCCATGATTTCACGGCCCACTTCATAGCCAAAGGCCCTTTTGACAAATAACTTCCTTGGTCTGAATTTGAAAATGCGTAGGTAGTTTTTAGAAAGCGTGGTCTGAATCAGAAGTTTCCAATGTGGGGTGATCACACCCATGAGATAATCCATTAGCACATTGGAAGAATTTATATATATATATACACACATATATGTGTGTTTATGTTTTATTATAAAAAATTGGGGTTTTATGTCATAAAGAAGTTGATAATGCCCTCAGAAGGTCTGGATATCTGATGGCCAAGGTGCCATGAGCAGAGGATGGGAGCTGCCCTGTAGTAGCATCACTCCTTCGTTTTCTTTCTACATCTTGTTTTACAGTTTATAGATATGAGCATAGTAAGGGGAGCAAGGGTCTTAAAAGATTTCTGTAATGAAACCATGTAGTGAAGGAAACATTTGACAGTAACACAAGGTCAGTAGGGGAGCTGATCACATCTGACAAGAAGTTGACCAAAGCCTTACAAATCATAAGCAAAACTATTTGAAGTATGGATTTCGATATGGGCTAAATTGTGTTCGACGCTCCACTCAATTTGTATGTTAAATCTTAATTCTCACTATCTCAGAAGCTGATCTTATTTGGACATTGGGTCTTTACAGAGGTAATTAAGTTAAATGAGGTCACTAGGGTGGGCCCTAGTCCCATGTGACGGCATTCTTTTAAAAAGAGGAAATCTGGACACAGAGATACCAACCGAGGGAAGGCCAGGTGGAGACACAGGGAGAAGATGGATAGCCATAAATCCAGCACAGAGACCTGAACAGATCCCTCCCTCCACCCTCACAAGGAACCACCTTGATTGATTTGGACTTCAGCTTCTAGAACTGAGAAAAGAAATGTCTGTGGTTAAAGCCACTCAGTCTTAATACTTTATCAAGTCGGGCCTGGCAAATGAATACACAGTCACACCCCATCTCGTTAGCATGGGCCTCCATCTTGTGTATTGTGCCTGGAGTTATTAATTAATGATAGTGTGAAGGTACTAAGATTAGAAAGACATTTGAAACTAAGCTTTCATAACACAAAGACAAACTAATAATTTACAAACAATGAGATGTATTTAATCACACTGCCATCACTGAAAAGGTTACTATCAATAATAAGATGTCCAGAATGAGAACAAAGGCTTTATTTTTTTTTTTTTGGTACCTTTAAAAAATAATTTAAAAAATACTCATGTTTATTTTAATTGAGCTTCTAAAATGATTTTATCTTCACTTTACTAATGTTATATGATAGTCTGTACACGAGCACATGCATGTCATTTACAAATAAATAAACATACATAAAAATGGTTGAATGCTCAAATGTGTTTTATCGATGGAGCATGTAATTAAAAACGTTTAAAGATCACTGGCCATGATAATGTGGCTTAGACTCCTGGTTTCTAAACATGGATATTTTAGGTTCTTCTGATAGAGAAAGACATGATAGGGCAATTTGTCAAGGAAATAGGAGATATGAACTAATGAACTTTTTGTTCTAAGAGGAAAGAATTTAAGAATTGTGTGACTCATACTCTCCTATGGGGATTTAAATAAAAGGTTTTCTTGATGGATTTCAGGTTTCAAAGATAGTTTCTGAAATGGTCTACAACTGGGTTTTTGGACAGAAAATAAATTGTTAGTTTTTTTCTTTAACATTTGTCTTCTATTCAATAGTATTGGTAAAATTTTCATAATAGCAAGAAACTCAGGCATAGCCCTGAAAAGTAGTAAAGGGTCTTTATCAACCCATTTATATGGAAGGTTTTTTTTTTTTTTTTTTTTTTTTGACAGAGTTTCACTTTGTTGCCCTTGGTAGAGTGCCGTGGTGTCACACAGCTCACAGCAACCTCCAGCTCCTGAGCTTAAGCGATTCTCTTGCCTCAGCCTCCCGAGTAGCTAGGACTACAGGTGCCCGCCATAACGCCCGGTTAATTTTTCGGTTGCAATTTGGCCGGGGCGGGTTTGAACCCGCCATCCTCGGTATATGGGGCTGGTGCCCTACTCACTGAGCCACAGGTGTCACCCCTATATGGAAGTTTTTTGAGTATTTGTATAGAAGAAAACCAGAAGGCTTGGCAGCCAGCCTTAGAGAAAGCAATTTAAGGCCATCAGAGCACCAGGGAATAGAACATCACACACACACACTCATATACACAGGCACACACACTTACACACCCTCACACACACATGCGGAATTAGCTCATCTACTAGCTTCATATTAGTATTGAGTACATTGGATACTTGCTTTTTCATTCTTGTCATACTCTGCTAAGAAGAATGTATTTCAATTCTATCCAGGTTAATGCAAAAGATGTTAAGTTCTCTGACTTTTTTATGAGTGAATACCATTCCCTGATACACATGTATGAGACTTCAGCAATCCATTCTTGTGTTGATGAGCATTTAGGTTGTTTCTGCGTCTTGGCAGTTGTAAATTGAGCTGTGATAAACCGAAAATATCCTTAAGATAAGGATTTTTTGTTTGTTTTTGTTTTGGGTAGATGCCTAATAATGGATTGCAGGATCAAATGAAAAGTCTAGTTTGAGTTCTTTGAGGATTCTCCATACTTCTTTCCATAGAGGCTGTATTAGTGTGCAGTCCCACCAACAGTGTAAAAGTGTTCCCTTCTCTCTGGATCAATCTCAGCATCTGAAATTTTGGGGCTTTGTGATGTGGGCTGTTCTCACTGGATCCTGACATTTTAATATCATACATAAAAACGAACTCACAGTGAATTGAAGACTTAAATGATAAGAGCTAACAGGACAAAACTCTTAGATTAAACATAAGGGGAAAGCTTCAGGACAATGTGGGTCCTGATATTTCCTGCTGGTGGAGCCTGAGGGATAAAACCCAATACTGAGAAAGTTGTGTGGAATAGTGTTGGCTTAAGGGGACAGGGAGAGAGCCGAATGCCTCTTTGACTTAGAATAGGCCTGAGACTTTGAGGCAGTGATCAGGACTGTGGCTGTTGCTTCAGCCCCAGGGGAGGCTCAGCCCCACCAGCATAGGACCCCACCCCTTCTCTCTCTCTCTTTTTTTTTTTCTTAAATGATAGCTGTATACATTAATGCAAACATGGGGTACAGTGTAGTGTTTTCATATACAATTTGAAATACTTTCATCAAGCTGGTTAACATAGACTTCATGTCATTTACTTAGTCATTGTATCAGAACATTTATATTCTTGTTCTAGATAAGTTCTCTTGTACCCTTGTTAGACAGACCATATCGGTGATCTTTCCAGTCACCCTCCCACCACCCAGCTGCCCTTCTCCCCTAGCCCCCTTTCTGGATCCTAACTTCCCTTCTATATGTCCTTTGCAGGAGGTATCAGGATGATACTGGGAATTTTGTCTTCTCTCCTGGCTGGCTTGCCAAATCTGATACCGGAGTTTCAGGTTCTTGGTCCTGGTGATTTGAAGAATAAATCCGTGGACAATAGATGAGTGGTAAGACAGAATTTATATACAGAAAAGAATACAAAAACACTAAAGCTCCTGGTAGGGAGAGAAAACCCAAGTTGGCAGAGAAAAGCTTTCTCCGTTTCTCTCCCCGTCTCTCTCTCTCTCCATCTAGGGGTTTATATAGGTGCATTGGTTCTTTTTATATATGAGGCCAGGAAATGAATGGACACAGTTCCTTCCACTGGGGCAAGGTGAATGAATGCATTAATGAATGGACACAGTCTCTTCCACAAGGTTATGAATGGACACAGTCCATTCATGGAATTGAGGCCTAGGAAACTTACGTGAAGTTGACCTAGGCATAGGAAATGGGGGTTCCTGTTCAGTCATAAGTGCCAAGGGAGGGACACACTAAGGTGCTGGTGTCTCCCCAGCAGTTGTCCAGCCCCTTTGGCTATTGGAGCCTCCAGAGGGGGTGGGAGGGTGGGAGGCTTCCCACCCCCCTTGCCTACGCTGCAGCCTGCTGGTTCTTCTGCTGGCTGCAGCCTCATCAACACTGCCAAGGCAGAGGAGGCAGGTCCTCCAGCTCAGCTGGCCTGAGCTGGCTGGGACACCACCTGTCCTGTATCAAGTACTCACAGGATAGCCTATGAGGGTTCCTGTTCTAATTTCAATGGGTGATCTAGAGATGTGTAATGAAAAGTTAGGGAATTTCTCTGCCGACCCTGGGATATTCACAGAGGAGTGTGAATACCTGTCTATTGTTTTTGATTTGACCTGGAAGGATGTGTCTTACCCTCACATCCATGTTTGTAGATGAGAGAAACAGGATTTGGGCAGCTTTGTTAGGTCTAAAGCAACGGTTCTCAACCTATGGGTCATGACCCCTTTGCAGGTTGAATGACCTTTTCACCAGGGTTCGCCTAAAACCATCACAATTATCCTGTACAAATACAGGTGTATGAAAATAATTTTGTGGTTGGGGGTTACCACAACATGAGGAACTGTATTAAAGGGTCGGGGCATTAGGAAGGTTGAGAACCACTGGTCTAAGGGGACCAACTCCATGCCCTAGTCAAGGCTCCTAGCTAGAAATCAAACAGTACAAGGGGGTCCGAGGTGGGATCACTATCTGTGTCAAAGAGGATCCCATCTCTGCAACCACAGGCTAGTGCCTTTTATAAGGACGTGGAAACTATTCTGGTAAAACCACTCAACCTTTCCAAATTAACAGAGTTGGTTCAGGGAAAGGAGGAAAGCCCAGCAATATTTGGAGAAAGAATCACTGAAGCTGTCAGAAGGCATACAATATGGACCCAGATCAGTTGAGGCCGAAATAGTGATTAATACACGATTGACACCTCTGACTGTGATACCCCATAGGAAACTCCAGAAGTTGGTCTTGGGCCCCCAGACATGTCCCAGCTACTGTCAGTGGCCTCCACTGTCCCCAACAACCAGGATATGTAACACAGGGGGGCATTAAAAGGCCAGATTATTGGAGGTGGCTTTTGTAGCAATGTCCTCCCCAGATACTCACTCCAAGGTGCTCTGGGGATTGTGGAAAGACCTGCCACCCTCAAGGGAAACCTGGAAACTTTTAGAGAGAGTGTCACTGTCACACTAGCCCCAGAAGGACCAAAGGTGAGGAGGAAAAAGCCATGAAGCACTGGTGGCCCTGTCCCAAATGGGGATGTCCAAGTTATTGGGCATAGAGTATCCTTGATCATGGCAGGCCAAGGGGGGAGTCCAGACCATGGTGACCACGGTCATAAATGACCAGGCCTAACGTGGCAGGATTCCACACTGGCTCCCACTCATCCCCTCCAAATTACACATGAAGAACCCTACGTAACCCTGGATGTGGCTGTTAAGCAAATCTTTTCTAATTGATTTGGAAGCCACCTATTTCATCATAAAAACCTTTGATGACCCCTGTTGTCCTCTTGTGTAGCTGTGGCATGATTGGTGCCCACCAGGAGGTATTATACGCCATGTTATTATGTAGTTGGGAAGGAATGTTAGTAAGCCACCAATTTCTGCTTATCCCAGAGGTTCAATGTCATTGTTGCAAAGAATCGTTTTAGTCAAATTGGGCCTCAAATGCAATAGCAACACCACACTATTATGAGCAGCCCTTGACATCCCTGTAACAGGGAACAACAGTGACCTGCAGGCCTAGAGGGCATGGACCCTGGGACCTGGGCAGAGGGAAGCCAGGAAAGGCTGAGAGGGTTCCTCCAGTACAGGTGACTCTCAAACCAGGCCCCTTTCTTCTGTTTGTTGAAGGAGGCTTGCCAGCCTTGTCTTTAGGGTGTCCTGATTCCCCATTTCCCTGTGTGTGATCCCTAAACTGGCAGAACCTCTGTCTCTCTCCTCCCTCCCCTAACCCTGTGAAGTGAAAGGTAAATTACAAACCTCTGTGCATTCCACAGCTTCTCTGGTTAAGTTCCGCTAACTATTTCTCTGGTGATTCCCAGCTGTGTCCTCTGGATACTGTGACATTTGTATCACTGTGTTGGATCTTTCCTGGGCAAGCCTCTGTGTTTGTTCTCCAGCAGCACTAATTCTGACATGACTGGGTTTGGCCCTTATTGCTTTGCCTACTGGGAGGAGAAGGGGAGATGGAAACATAGTAGTTCTTAGCTAGGTTTAGGGGCTTCCCTTCCCCAATGTCTGACAAAATGTAAGTTCAGGATGGGGTGGGGAAGCATCCCAGGGGACTCCCCATTAGACGGCCTCCTCAGCAACTGGAATGGCTAGGAAGGGTTGGGGAAAAAAGCTTAGCTGGTAGGGCGCCAGCCACATACCCCAAGGCTGGCGGGTTCGAACCTAGCCTGGGCCTGCCAAACAACAATGACAACTGCAACAAAAAAATAGCTGGGCATTGTGGTGGTATGCCTATAGTCCCAGCTACTTGGGACGCTGAGGCAAGGGAATCACTTAAACCCAAGAGTTTGAAGTTGCTGTGAGCTGTGATGCCACAGCACTCTACCGAAGCCAACAAAGTAAGACTCTGTCTCAAAAAAAAAAAAAAAAAGTGTGCTCTAGGCTTGGTGGGTAGGGCACCAGCTACAT
>CAUYQV010112546.1:0-13952 GCA_963574575.1 Galagoides demidoff
GGGTGCCTATGGTCCCAGCTACTTGGGAGGCTCAAGTAGGAGACTTGCTTGAGCCCAGGAGTTGGAGGTTGCTGTGAGCTGTAATGCCACAGCACTCTACCCAGGGGGACAGCTTGAGGCTCTGTCTCAAAAAAAAAAAAAAAAAATTACACAAAGTGTGTATGCACGGATATTTTTCTGCAGATGTCTTACAACACTTCCTAATTCTCAAATTTATCAACTGGGTATAGTGGCTCACACCTATAATACCAGTACTCTGGGAGGTTGAGGCAGGTGGATCACTTGAGCTCAGGAGTTCAAGACCAGCCTGAGCAAGAGTGTGACCGTGTCTCTACTAAAAACAGAAAAACTAGCTGGGCATTGTGGTGGGCCCCTGTAGTCGCAGCTATTTGGGAGGCTAAGGCAAGAGGATTGCTTCAGCCCAAGAGTTTGAGGTTGCTGTGAGCTGTGATGCCCTGGCACTCTACCCAGGGTAAGGGGGTGAGACTCTGTCTCAAAGATATGAAAATTAAAATAGAAAAACAGAAAAACTAAAAGGGCATTGTGGCAGTCTCAGCTACTCAGAAGGCTGAGGAAGGGGACTGCTTGATCCTAAGAGTCTGAGGCTGCCATCAGCTATGAGCCTCAGCACTCTACCTGGGGCAACAGAGTGAAACTCTGCCTTAAAAAAAAAAAAAGAAAAGGAAAAAAAGTCAAATTTATCTTGTGGGGGTTCCTAACACTATGCTTTTAAATTTTTTTCCACTGGTAATAAAAAAAATTGGCCAGGCACGGTAACACATGCCCAGTATTTTGGGAGGCCAAGGCAGGAGGATGACCTGAGGTCAGTAGTCCAAGACCAGCCTGAGTAACATAGCAAAATTCCACCTCTACAAAAAATTTAAAAAAGAATTAGCCAGGCATGGTGGCATGTACTTATAGTCCTAGCAAATTAGGAGACAAAGGAAGGAGATCACTTGAGCCCAGGAGTTAGAGCTTACAGGGAGCTATGATTGTGCCACCACACTCCACTCAAGTGATAAAGTGAAACCTGTCTCTAAAAAAAAAGAAAAAAGAAAAAAAAAAGCTTAAAAATAAATGATCAAATAAGCAGTCTTTAACTCATGTTTTTTCATGAACACCATCTTCTGGTTGCATTTTACTCTGATTATCTCACTACCAATTATTTCATCACTGTACAATATCTCAAAGAAAATTTGGTTAGCAGATCACCTGATAGAAAACTTAATAATTCATGACCTTTCAAAGAAATATTAGTATAGCCAGGTGTGGTGGCTCATACCTGTAATCCTAGCACTCTGGGAGGCTGAGGTGGGTGGACTGCTTGAGATCATGAGTTCTAGATCAGCTGAGCAAGAATGAGACCCCCATCTCTACTAAATAGAAAACTGAACAAGAAGATCACTTGAGCCCAAGAGTTAAGAGGTTGCTGTGAGCTATGATGATGCCATGGCATCAAGTTGTCAAGGGTGACAACTTGAGACTCTGTTTCAAAAAACAAAAACAAAACAAACAAAAAACAAGGACATATAGTAAAACAAACAGGTTTTAATATATTGTATCTCAACTAACATAGCACTGAAATACTAAGCCTTTTGGCAAGAGGAAAGAAAGAAAAAGGACTCAAAACCTGTGGTCTGTGAACCCATACACTTTTAGGAAACAGATGAAGGATATTAAAGCATCAATACAGCACTTATTTAAATATAATAGACTTGGCCAGTGTGGCGGCTCATGCTTGTAATCCCAGCACTTTAGGAGGCTGAGATGGGTGGAATGATTGAGCTCATTAAAGTTAGAGACCAGCCTGATCTAGAATGAGACCCTCCTCTCCACTAAAAATAGAAAAAGTAGCGGGGTGTCATGGGCACCCTATCATACTGTACTTAAGCATTTTCTTACCATAGTCAACCACAGAAAGTGTAAGTGCAGATATGAAAGGACTACAACTATATTTATTAAAATGTTCATCATCTCCAATATAATTTAATAATGTTCCAAATAGCTAATTTTTATCTAATATGAAGCTACTTACAAAAGTAGAGAGAGGAATCTCTATGTATCTCAAAGGAAGTACAGTAGGTATTATTACATTAAATCTTTCTCTATGTCTCTCTCTATTCCAGTAGGAATGTGTACAACACCCATTCAAGTATAAATTGTTCCCTTAATGACTAGGTTCACTGAAAACCTTAGACTCCCAAAGGAAATGAAGAATGAGATAGGAACTAACCAAAATCTCTTTAATGTACATGACCTAAACTAACTGCCAGTTTCACCTGATCATATTTACATCAACCAAACACTATCATTCCTTACATAAACCTTTTTTAAAGTGTTCTTCAAACACACTGCATGGAGGCATTTACTCATTTTATTCCTCTGCCTGTTATACTCTTCCCTTCTTTTTTAACCTGGCCTACTCATCCTTTTAAAACTGAGCTTGAGTATTCAGCTTCCCTCTGTATACTCAGGACATCCCTTGAAAACATTTATCACATTATACTGAAATATCTATGCAACAACTATATCCCCCAAGAGACCGCCATCCTAAGGAACAAGAATCAGTTCACTCATTTTAATATTCTCACAGCCTATCTCTGGCATACAGTAAGTATTCCTAAATGTTTTGCACAAAAAAAGCATGAAAATTTTATTTAACTTTCATTAGGTGCATTGTGCATTTTAAAAATGCTGAGATATGGTCTCAGTTATATTCACATAACTACAGAGATAAGTCATATATAAAAAAGGGGATCATTACAAAATTAAGAAATTATAAGGGCTGGGAGTGGTGCCTCACACCTGTAATCTTGGCACTTTGGGAGGCTGAGGTGGGAGAATTGCTTGAGTCCAGGAGTTCAAGACTAGCCTGAGCAAAAAAAGAAATTCATCTCTACAAAAAGTAAAAAAAAAAAAAAAAAAAAAAAATTAGCCAGGGCATGGTGGTATGCACCTATAGTCCCAGCTACTTAGGAGGTCAATGTAGGAGGATCACTTGAGCCCAGGAGTATGAGGTAGCAGTGAGCAATGATGAGGTCACTGTACTTCAGCCTGGGTGACAAAGCAAAACCCTGTCTCAAAAAAAAAAGAAATAGAAATCATAAGTACCAAATGACTCTGAGACAGGAAATGCTACAGGGTTCAAAGAATGCAAAATTCACCCAAGTAGACAAGGATATGTTCATAAAGGTGAACCTTAAAATAAGCGAGTGGAGGGTGGCATTTTCTGTATGAGAAATGGCATGAGAAGAGAGATCTAAGCAGGAATGATATGCCATGTTTAGGAGACAATGAGCAGATTACTCTTACTAAGGAAATTGGTTCTTATCAAAGACTAAAGAGGTATCTCATGGCAGAGGTAAAGGGTCATTTTATGGAAAGCCAACAATAACAGATTAAAGAGATTAAGGAAGTGAAAGCTATATAAATTCTTTTTTAGGACTATTAATACAAAAGCAATGCAAAAGATTAATTGGCAGGGGGACAGGTGGTAAGAAGCCTGAAAAAAACAGAAATTTGTTAAACACATGTAAAATTATTATTATTTTAACACTAAACTTTATTTTAACACAGCAATTTTACGAGATCAATGTTCCATTTTACAGATAAAGAAATCAAGACGCAGAGACATTGTTAGTTCAAAAGTAGAGAAAATAATCTCTCTTTGGGCAGTGTTTTAAATCCAAAGTTAATGCTTTCTTCTTATTACTTGCAAGAAGAGCTGCAAGCAAAGTGACAGTTAAAAGAGTATTTTAATAGTCCAGTCAGTGTAATCAATCATGGAATGTTGGTGCTGAAAGTAATTGACAGCTCAAAAACTTCCCAGTGCATCATAGTTGGTATGAACTACATGGCACTTCCCAGTGCATCATAGTTGGTATGAACTACATGGCAAATGAACACTTACTTTTACCTAATAAAACTTTTATCCATAGTACCTGAGCTATACCTTGGCCCAAACTGAATGTTTACTGGTGGAATGGATGAGACTGAGGCGGTATGGAGGACAGAGGGAAGGAAAACAGAAACAAAAGTGTGAGTATGAGAAAGGAAAACAATCAGTGAATGAACTTGGCCATTATGAGGTCCTTGGCACCTCTGGTAATATCAATCCCAATAAAGTATTAGGGAAAATAGCTAGATCATAAGGAATTAAGGAAAAGTAGACAGTAAATAAAAGAAAAGGCAGAGTGTAGGGCAAATGTGAAATGGTTAGCCAATAAGCAAAAGGACAAAACTTAAACAGAAAATCAGAACAGAAAATGATATTTAAGGAAAATCAAGATTGGCTCACAGAAGAGAAGACTGGTAAAGGGAATAACTTAAAAGACTAAAAGAGAGCAGCACAACTGGAATAAGAACCTGGAGAAATGACATAGCAAAGGTTAAAAGAGAGGGATTCTGTAGGAACCTACCAGACCAAATTGATTATCCCTTTTTGTGGCTTAAACCAACCATCAGATCTCTAGAACTACCACTTCTACATCTCTACTTCTTTGTCATAAACCTATCTTCTCACCTGGTCAGAACACTAATGCCATGTTTAAATGTGAACAAAAATTTTAAAACTTTATTTAGAATAAAGAAGCCAAAAGAAAAACAGATCATGTGAAATCTTATAGACAACAGGAAAAAAAAAATAGAATAAAGGAGCCATGAGTTTTTCATCCTGCCTGATATGTCAATTTGCCCAATATCTATTTTTAAAAGTTTCATCCATTTTTCAAAACCCAGACCAAATCTCACTTGCTCAAAGACACCCTTCTCAACCAATTTCCACCTGTGTTAGAATAAACTGTCTTGCCTATACTCAAAGTACTTGCGTTTCTCTCAGCACTTGCCAATTTACCTGCTGTTATAGCTACTTAAATGTCTTTCTCCAGTACCTTTGAGTATCTGTATGTTCTACACATGGTAAGCCTTCAGTAATTGCCAGTAAAATAAAACAAAAGTTTAAATTTTTTTTACATTGGGGGCGGCACCTGTGGCTCAGTGAGTAGGGTGCCGGCCCCATATACCGAAGGTGGTGGGTTCAAACATGGCACAGGCCAAACTGCAACAACAAAACAAAATTTAAAAAAATTTTTTTACATTTTTATGGTAAAGTCTGAACATGGTAACTAGTCTGTTACTACCCAAGAGAAAACTGATAAATCTTAAGAAGATTCAAAGAGTAGAAAAGAAAAAAATGAAAATTTTATGCTGTGCCTATGGAATATATCCTTCCTATTCATATTTTCTGAATCAGTTCTCAACTGAGGGTGAATTTTGTATCTCCGAGGTACTTTTGGCAATGCGTGAAGGTATTTTTGGTTGTCATGAGAGGGGGAATGATACTAGCATCTAATGGTAGAGGCTCAAAATAACACTCTCAAAGAATTACCTGGCCCAAAACGCCAATGAACACCACAGTTGAGAAATCCTATCATGATAAATGAAGTAGGCAAGACCCCCCCCCCCAAGTTGCTGGATAGCCTACCCAAAATTCCTAAAATTTTCTTTAACAATTAATAGCAGAGTTACCTCTTCTTCCCACTGACTAAAAACTGGGTCCAAGGGAGAGTAAAAAACAACCTTTCTAAGCAGCTCCACTTACAATTCTAACAAGTAAGGAATTGGTTACAAGTTCTCACTTACCATGTGACATATCTGCCAAAACTCCATCCCTATATTTTCCTGTAACTGCTGATCAGCCCTTCTTAGTTACAATCTCCTATACCACTGATACTCACAATAATGCAGCAAGTCAATTAAAATACAGCTTGACCAAAACTTAAATGGCAACATGTGATGACCACCTGCCAACACATCTACATACAGATGAACAATCCACTATCTATGAGACATCTGTTTAATAATTTATTCTCTGAATAAGATAATTGGTTAAACTAACCCACCTAAAGCTGGAGGCTACAAATAATTTTTCTCCAGTATAAAACAAACCAGCTCTTTTAAAGTCTGAACCACTCTCCACTCCAAAACTGCCTTGTAAGAAACTTACTGGACTAGTGGGTCCAAATCTTGCTATAACATATCCATGAAAAACAACAATAAAAGACTCAGTCTTGGTTCATCTGCAATGAAGGTAGAAGACAGCAGCTGTTAGGAAGCACAGAAATGAAACATAGGTTAGGACAGGAAGTATACATTTTGAATCCAACTGAAACCACAAGGAAAGCAGAAATTAACTGCCAAAATAATCTAGCCAGTCAATATTCAAGCAGTTCAAATAATTTTACATTTTGTAAATTAGTCATGTTTGGCTGATATTTGGGGACAAAAGCTATTTTACATCCTGTAAAGGATGTGAATGCTGGAGAGGAGCAGATGGGCAGGTGGTTAAAGACTTCATGGACTACACAGATTAAAATCAGCATGTGTTATAGACTTTTTGAAGCTTCTGGTGACAGTGATTTTGGCTCAGCATTACTAGGTCCTTCTAGAACCCGAAGCCCATTCTAGTCCTAAGATCTTCCCCGTTCCCCTGGCTAGGAAAAGGCTCACTCTACTTGCTATTTCATACAGCCTCATACCTTTGGTCTCTCTCTGTCCCAAGATTTACAGTGACACATTTTATTTTATAATATATTGGATATTTTTAATTCCCACTTAAACGATAATCATTTTTCTGCTATCTCAGAAAACTGCCCTTCGGTGTTATATTATTTCTACCTCCGGAAACAAAGTTTCTGACAAAGAAGTATGCCACCAAAAGGCAGCCTTGTCACTATAGATATATCATGTAAAAAAAATAGCCAACAAAAGAGACAATTTCTGGACCCTTCCTGTAAAGGAGTCCAACACCAGTAATCAACTTCAAATGGATTTCACTGAAGCCTCTACAGCACAGCAAGAAACTGAAGACGAAAGAGAAAGGAGGAAAGTTGGAGGGAGTACAGCATATGAACAGTGTCACCTAAAAAGACAGCCGGTGTCATTGGGTGGCACTTGTGTCACCTTTTATAACAGGATTTGACCTGTTTGGCTGGTATTCTCTATGGCTATGAGTATTCTACTTTCTCATCTTCCAAAACACCAAAACAACGTTATGACATCTTCTCTCTCTGGTAGTTTAATACTTCCCCTACCCTTGCCTTTTCTGACTTTGATATGTTAACTTCCATATATCCTTTTTTTTTTTTTGCAGTTTTTGGCCAGGGCCAGGTTTGAACCTGCCACCTCCGGTATATGGGGCCAGCACCCTACTCCTTTGAGCCACAGGGGCCACCCAATTTCCATATTTCTATTCAGAATGCTATTCTTTTAAAGCATGATATCTTACCTACCATTTCATCTAGAGGTGGGTTCCACTGAGCTTGTGGCCACATGTGGCCTTCTGGATCCTTGAGAATTGTCTTGTGACTGAATCCAAATTTTATAGAATAAATCCTTTTAATAAAGGAATTCAGTCCTCTTGATGTTGAATTCCTTTTCTTTCTTGGTCTTACTGAGTTTTCTTACCTTATGTCCTCATTTCTCACTCTTTTGAAACTGCCACCTTGCCTCCTGGTTTCCCTAATCCCACAATTTCAATGCCAGATACCCAGTTTTGCTCTAACAAACTAAAATTCAGCTGAGACAAAACTAATTTCCATTTACATGAAGGTGTATCTACAGCTATGCAGTTTAAAAACTGCCCAGTCATGGTCTTCCACTGACGATACAGATGGGCAAGAAAACTTCCTAAAATCAAGATCACAAAGAATAACTGCTACCCCCAAACACATTCATTCATCAATACTCAGCATCCTCCCTGAACTGTCTATAAAAACCAACAGTTCTACTTTCAAATAAAAGTGAACATAATGATTCCTAAAGACATTCTCTAGTCACTCCACAGCAAACTTTAAATGGAATTAATATCTAAGAAAGAAGGATGAAAATTCAGGTCTCTACCACCATTTCAGCCCCAGACTTCTAAAGCCGTAAGAATTGCTTTATTAACTTAGGACAGATGTACAAGATTGATAGAAGATTGGCTCCCAGGAATCTTAAAGGGACTCCAGGACCTATGCCCCCCCCCATTGTAAATATTTTAGCTGGAAAATATTTAAACATTGTGTTCTTTCTTTTTTTTTTCATCTTCAAAGAACTAAATTCATTTCAAGCTGTTTACCACTGATTTCACAAATAAGGATGTTTTCCTCATAACATCAACTTATACATCGTAAGATACATTATTAACACAGAAGTCTCTCAAAGCCTGCTGACTTTCCCATTAAACGTATATAACCACTCTTCCAATCTGCTTTTCATAATACCTGTCTAGACCCCTACTGCCACTATCTTAATCTGGCCCTATGTATCCATCAATACATTACACAACAGATTATTTTCCTAACATACAGATATGAACATGTTAATTCCCTTATAACACATCTTCTCAGATTCTCCATTCTACTCATTTTAACTATAAACTATGGAAGATGTCAAAGAGCCTTTTAAATATTGCCACCTCATCAAATAAGCTTTCCCTGACCACTCTGTCTATATAAATCAGTTCATCCCTTGTCTTACTTTTCTTCCTAGAACTTGTGACCACCTGATTTATTTTTAATTGCTCATGTTTCTGTCCTTCTACCAGAATATACCCTCCCATGTTCACTAGTATATCCTCAGCAACTGAGCATATGGTAAATGCTCAATACATACCATGTTTGTGGCAATAATGTATGAGCATACAAGACATGCACTTGATCTGAAGTTATTAATAGAACTACATAACCTACATCTGAGTTACACACACATATAATTATGTATCAGCTAAATGATTCTCAACAGTTTTAACTTCCTTGAACTCACTTTGCTCATTTGTAAAACGAAAAGGTCAAACATGATAATCCATACAATTCTAACCTTTTCTAGCTATAATCACTCTGCATTCTTGTCTACCTGGACCGAATGCCTCTCCATCCCCAACTTTCCTATCCACCTTATCTCTGCTCAGTTTCTTTCCATTTGGAATCCCCTCTTCTCAATCTGTCAGAATATTCTTCATCCTTAAAGCTCAATTCAATTGTCACCTTCTTCTTGAAGCCTAATATACTGTAAGCTCTGTAAGAGAAGAGTGGAATTCTTACTTTTATGTTCTCAAAGATTGGTACAATGCTTCCCTGTTCATCGATACCAACAAAACATGAGTGTATGAATGAGCAAATGAACAGGGAAAACTTTTTTTGATTCCCCCCAAGAAGCTGGATCCAGGAAGAAGCTGGATTTTGTTCTCCTTTGGATTCAAAACACTTTTATGCTAGCACTCTGGGAGGATGAGGTGGGTGGATCACCTGAGCTCAGGGATTCAAAACCAACCTGAGCTAGAGCAAGACCCCATCTCTAAAAATAGCTGGGTGTTGTGGAGGGCACCTATAGTCCCAGCTACTCAGGAGACTGAGGCAAGAAGATCGCATGAGTCCAAAAGTTTGAGGTTGCTGTGAGCTATGATGCCATAGCACTCTATGGGGGGGGTGTGTGTGAGAGACAAAATGAGACTATGTCTCAAAAAAAAAAAAAAAGGCAAAAAACCCACTTTTATGGTATTTATACTGCACTCTGTGCCATTATTAATTTACTTGACCTAATAGACACTAAACTGAAAATTTCTTAGGATTAACCACTATTCTGATGGTTTCTATATCCCCCTACAGTAATTACCACATATATTTTTCACAGTTGTATTTATTAGGTTTATCAGATATATTAAACACTAAGAGGATCAGTGAAGGGAAAAAATCATTCCAACTGCCCTATATTCAGTTGGAATACATCTTGTGTTAAGCTTAGGCATGCAGGCATAGTTCAAAGACCTCACCATTCTCTCCTCTCCATGCTATGCTTAATAAAACCATTACTACTTACAAAAGTAGAATCTCATCCTACGTATCATGTATCTTCACACCTTCTCACACAATATCCACATATCAATACTTATACGCTTCACTACACAGCTAAAGTGACTTTTCTGCTCATTTCAGACTTCTCCCCCGTCTAATTCTCTCCTCTGCAAGGTATGAAACCATTAACATCTTCCCAAAATGCCTGCCTTTTTTAGTTCGGTTCCTGAGACAAAAAGGATCGGTTTTAAGGCCTCCTTCTTTTCGAAGCAGTAGCAACTCTCCAATTAACCTCAAGATCTAACAACCTCTTTTTCCCTGCCATCAAGATTTTTGACCCTCTACCTCTACCTTCAAGCTCTTATTTCTCCTCCAAGTAATCTTTCTGGCTGCACAATAGCTGGTGTCTTTTAATTAAAATGCTCTCTTCATCATGTACTAAGTTCCAGTGTCTCTGTATCTTCTCCTTTCTGAAATGTGCATCAATCACTGCCCTCCCGCAACCCCAGACACACCTCACATACACACACATATATTGTACCCATGTGTCACTCTACCTCCGACATACAAGTTCCTTACACCACTCGTAAAGAATGTACATGACTCTCAAAATGGTATCTTCCGACACTACATTGATTCTAACACAGTTTCTTCTGGAAAACCCCAACCTCGTCCATAGTACCTCCCGATTCCTCACTTCTCCATCCATTCCCCCTCTTCACTCCCCCCACCACCCCGCGAACTACCTACAGATGACATTATTCCTCAGTACTCGAAACCTGAGAATGAAGAAAAAAAGCTCCAGTTTCCTGCAATCTCCCCCTGCTCCTGTTCGCCCTCCTCGGTCTCCCACAACACCCCAGGTGTGCAGACTTCCTCCTTGTCCTCTCCTCATGCATCGCTCCAGCCAATCCCACGCCACACCACGATTTCCCCGCCACGGGGATCATACTTCTCCACACCCACCTCCACTCGGGGTCGCCGCAGCCATCCCCGGGCGCCTCTCCCCACTCCTAGCCAGAGAGCCTGAGACCCCCGGCGCGCGCTCGTACACATTCTCACGCTTCCCCAACCTCCCTCCTCACCCCAAGACCGGCCGGCTTCGCCAGAGCTCAGCTTGGCCGGCAGAACTAAGCACCCATGCAGGCATGTGTGTGCCCGCTCCGCCCCCTCCCGCAGATCCCTCGCAGCCCCCGCCTCCCCGCCGGGTGAGAAGAGGACGCAGTAACTCCCCCGCCACCCCGGACGTACCACCTCTGTGTCTGTTGCTCCATGCCCCCATCCTAGGCCCGCTCCCCCTACGTACTGGGCCGGCCTCGGCACTCACCGGAGATACTGCGCGCTCTGCAGGCTCATCCTCCGCCGCCGCGTCTTCCCGCGAAGCCTCCGTGGGTCTCTCAGGCTCCTCGCAGCGGCCCCGCGGCCCCGCGGGTGCTGGCGGCCGCCGCCATCTTCCTCTCCTCCGGCTCCTCCTCGCTCGGCGGGGGAGGGGGGGTGAATGAGGCAAGGAGGAGGGAGCGGGGAAAGCTGCTCTAGCTGCTGCTCCGGCCCGTGGGGCGCAGGGACACTCCGACCCGGGAAGGGGAGGGAGAGGGAAGGGGGCGGGGGAAAGAGGAGGGAGAAGCAGAGGAAGGAAGTGGGGGCTCCCTCTCGCGAGATTTCAGTAGTGTTGGTCGCTTCGGGTGGTTTCCGCCTCTCTGTAGCGCTCCCTGTTGGGATCAGCGAGCTGCGAGGTCCTTGTGCAGCTGCCGAGCGACCTACTGGTGGCGCTTGGAGGCTTCCTGCCAATCCACCCCTCTCCTCCCGCGCGAGGGGGCAATCCCAGCCTCACTGGGAACATCGAGCCCAAATAACCGGGAGTTACACTCAGAGTCTTCCCCCTCTTTCCACTCCACCCGATTTCTTTTTTCCACTCCTCCACTCTTCCCCACCGGAAACACCGCCCCTTCCTCCCACAGTTCCGCCTGCCAGTCCCCAGACTCTCGTCTTCCCTCGCGCGCTAAGGAGTGACGCGAAGGACCCCCTCCTCTTCTCTGCGGCCCCTCCCCATGCACGCTGGGAGATTGTTGGAGGGGATAGGGTGGAGCCCAGGGAGGAAGAGAAAGGAACTCAATTGGATTGGATAAGCAGCTGCCATGACAACTGATGGCTGTGGTTGTATTGTCATAGTAACTGGTGTGTGCTAACAGGGTGACCCTCCCCGTGGCGAATGGATTCCCGGGAAACCGCCCAGGGTTCCCCCTTGGCTTTCCCTTCCCTCTAAAGGCCTTCCCCGGATTGGAATCGAGGTAGTTCTCCGAGGCGGCCAAGTCCATTTCCTCCTCCCTTGCCCCTTCCCCCAGCAACTGGGGGAAGACCCCGAGGCATTCACCGTGGGCTTTCCCATCCGCCCGCGAGCGGGAACCACCTCCATAGGTTTCTTTCAGAGCCGGGCGTGGAGAGGGCTTGGCCTGCGAAGAAGGTGCAAGGCCCGAAGGCTGGCGGGCGGCAGACTGGAGACAAGAGGGCTAGGCAGCAGCGCCAGGCTGTGAAGAAGGGCTAGGGGTTTCCCCACAACTGCCTTGGGCTCGGGGAGGCGGGATACCGCCCGGACGGGGTCCCTGAGGGAGGAGAGCGGCACACGACAGCCGCGATCCCACTGCTGCCGACTGGAATTTCGGATTTTTTCTGGCGGGTTGACCCCTCCTCGAAATCCACCCACCCCGACCGATGTCCACGGTGAGGGTAGGAATGTATCCTAGAAAGCTAACAAGTGGTTTTCAAGCCTTTGGAACCGTGAGGAGCTGAGAGGCTGACGATTGCTATCCTTCTTAGAGCCCCTGGCCCCCCAGTGGGGATCCGGTTTGGTTATTTTTATTTTTTATTTTCTGTTTTTTTGTTTTAATTTTTGAATCCTGACCACTGTACCAGGAGGAACCACTTGATTATAAAGCAGACCTCCAAGTTCCTACCGCCTCTGCAACCTTCTTTTCTCGGGTCTGCAGTGTTTGAGAACTTGTCATTCTGTACCGAAATCAGTTAGGAGAAAACACAGGATAAAATAGTATCAAGAAGAATCCTACATACATTGGCACGAAGGCCGATGAGTGGAGACTAGGAAGAGAATTCTCAGAACAAGTCTTTTTGAATGTCATTTGTATTTTGTGTCAGGTTTAGGGCTAAAAAGAAGTAAAGAATGGGGTCAATTGTGATATGGTGTGTATGAAAAATACCTGGAGAAGTCGTCATTGTGATGGTTAGAAGTAATTAACATTTTACAATTTTTATTTTTGATCCGTATTGTGGAGACATTTAAACGGCTATCCCAATTAAAACCTTCCAAGAATGCATCCCTCATTGGCTAGTTAAGGTCAGGATTTTAATGGGCTATTTTGATTTAATTTTGGTTTGATTTGAATACCTGATTCCTACTGTCTTTCCATGCTAGCTATCACTTTAAAGATCCTTCTCTGAGATCCTGCCTATTGAAAGACTGGACTAATGTTTGTCTGGAACATCATGTATAATAAGTTTGGAGGAAACGAAAGTGCAGCCCACTTTGAAATAAATCCTAAGGACAGATTGTCATTAACAAATAGAAAGCGTGCTATACCCCCTCATTCCGCAAACGCCTAGTATGATGCAGCGTGACGCTCTGTGATTGCTGCAGTACAATGCCCGCAATCGTCGGGTCCCCGCACAAAACACCGCCCACTCACGGGAACGAGAGCCACCTAGTGAGAGATTATTCTCATCTCTGGTGCAGGAGCCTGCTTTTCTTTTAACCCTTAGAGCCCAAGGGTGGAGATTACTACTACAGACTACTTCCAGTATCCTATATTTTTGCCCTGAAATTTATTGGTTAGATTTTTAAAAGCTTTAAACTGAATAAAAATTGTATGACTTAATTACCCTTTTAATAACTTTTTATGTCTGTAATAAATATCTCCAGTAAACAATACAAACAATCTAGGAAAATAGTATTATCTTCTAATTTTGGAAGTAGAGAAACAGATCAAAAAGATGAATCTTTTTGTTATGGTTTGCTGGTTTGTTTATTCAATAAACATTTACAGAACACTTATATCTCAGACACCATGGATGTTACTATGGATACCACAATAACATGGTCCTTGTCTT
>CAUYQV010112547.1:0-18294 GCA_963574575.1 Galagoides demidoff
ACTATAACTGAGAAAATGACATGAAGGCTGTGTTGATCAGTTTGATGGAAGTATTTTGGATTGCATGCGAAAACCCCACACTGTACCCCAGAAGTGCATTAATGTACATAGTTACCATTCAATAAAATTTAAAAAAAATAAGAATGATAAGAGAACACTCAGCTGATAAACGCCATATTTTAGGGACTTAACCTCTTTCTCTTTTGCCCTCTCTGTCATTCTTAGCATGTTGGCTTTTGTCTTTGCTGCCTTTTGTTGCCAGACAGCTGTCCCTAGCTACAGGCATCACATCAACATTCCAAATAGGGAGAAGGAGGGGTGGAGGTGGCATTAGCCCTGGGTGTCCTCCCAGACCCCAACAAATGTCTGCTCACATCTTATTGTCCAGAACAGGCCACAAGGTCTCTATCTAGTTGTAAAGAAGGCTGGGAATGTAGTCTGACTTTCCAGATATAGAAGGAGAAAAGAAATCATTTGGGCAAGGTTCCGTCAAACAACCTTGCCTGATGGGAGATTCTAAGCAAAATTTTCATTTTGGAAAATAAACGAAAAAAACCTTCTGGAAGTTGTGCAGGAAGCTACAGATTTCCTGCCCACAGAGAGTGCTGAGAAATGGCCACGAAGGAGGGGAAAGGGGCACCTGGGAAATCCTACTTCAGACAACTGAAGGGATTTGTTTGGAAACTGGAAGGTGAAGAGGAGATTTCTAAAATGTTCAGCCAAAAAATAATCAAAACTGGAAACATAGTGCAAGGTGAAAAACACGGGCTTCTCTACCAATTGCTGTAATTTCATAATCTTCAGGTATTGCCTTATACTTTACAACACAAAGAATTATGCTTTCTCTTCTTTAGTCCTATGACAATCTCAGAGGTAAAGGAAACTAAGGAATCAAAGACTTTCCAGTAAAGCAATAAAGTATCCATGCAAAAGGGACACAGGTGACACCTGGCAAAATGCAAATCCAAAGCATGAACGTGTGAAGCCCAGAAGATCAAAGAAAGATAATGATACCGAGAACGTTAAAGGGCCTTATAGGGTACTTAGATATTAAGGGCAAAGATTATGCAGTCAAAAAGCATTGTAGGGCTCCAAATTCACATCATCTTAAGGCATTTTCAGGAGTAATTTTGACACTGTACAAATTTCACCCTTAGCATTGACCTTGGACCCCAACCGCCCTGTAAGACAGGACTGCAGTCTTGTAAAGGATGATGTGAAGTTGTCATACAATAGTGCACCTCCCATGCTTAGTACAGTGTCTGGCATTGAGCAAATTCTCAATAAACGCCTGTTGAATGAATAAATGGACAAAATATTAAGAACAGTAACAATGTTTTCTATGTTCTGGACGTTGTTCTAGGACTTTGTATGTATGAACTCATTTATGCTCGTGTGATAGGTGGTAGTGTTTTGCTCCACTTCATAAACGTGCTCTCAACCAGCATCCTATACTGACTCACACATAAGAATGGGAAGTTACTGTGTCTTGATTGACATCTTAAATTTCTAAGACTGAAACCACCAGTACACAGATACCCATACCAATCACAGGGCTCTTGAGACCACTGGTCTGAAGCCCCATGCCCCACACAAAAGGTATGACCAGCTCATAAGTCAGAGTTCAGGATTCTAAACGGCAAGGTAGACAGTGGAACACCCCTCTTCTTACTTTTCCAAATGCTAACAACCTGTAATCTAGAACACTAGGTAGACTGAATCAGGGTGGCCCTTAGAAAAAGTTCATCAGAATGTTTTCTGAAAGCTGAGAGCACAGAGGCCAGAAAGGAAAGCACTTGCTCAAAGTCACACAGCACCTGAGCAGCCCTCGCTGACTGCAGGACCCAGGCCTTCTGGTGACCATGTGCTTTCTTGAAAAATTCTCCTCCAGATTTCATGGTCCTTCCTTCAGGTACATCAAAACCCAAAGATAGGGAAAAGCCCTATACATGAAAGGCCATTAGAGGAGAAGGTGGGGGAACCTTCTGGCCCAAATCATACACTTCCAATCAGCCCTAATTTGAGATGTGCTCTGAATGAGATAAGGTATTTAGTTACAGGCAAACAATGACTGAAAGAAGAAAGGTTGCATTCCAGGGCAGAGTCTGGGGCAAGGAAAGCAAAGTCCTAGGGTACAAATGACAAAGGTCCCAGGCTGACCAGATCTTCCTTTAGTTTTGCACCCCCAGAACCTCACTCCATCACAGTCCCAGTGGATGCCTGAGTCCTGCTACTGGCCTTTGCTATATGGCTAAGGAATATATTTTCAAGTAAACCTCCTAAATATCATGTCAAGAGTATGACTATGTTGTATCACATTTTTATTAGTGAAAACATGCCACCATTTTATAGCATCATTTTGTCATTTCATGATTTTTTTTTAACATAACAAAAGCCTCAAGAAATGCAAGTGCCCCTAGCCTTCTCAAAAACTGAGATATCTCACTATTTCTTTTCCATCTGAATTCTGCTTTGGACTTAGATTCCTCCACCCCTTGCTTCCTATCCTTTTTCTTTACTCCTAAAAATCCATGTTTGTCCACAGGCCCTGGGCTCCTTGGTCCTTCAGTCCCTTTCCCACGGCCTCTCAAGCCCAACCTCCTCCTCCTTTTCCCCATACCCCTCACCAAATCCCATGGATGTTTCCACAGTTGGGGGGTTTCATGAGCTTCCTCTTCACATCTCAGAGAATTTCATCTCCAGGGCTTGTGGAGCTCAGGGTAGGGGCGCCTGTGGGGTTTCATGCATAATTAATGACCATTCAGCTACACATGTTTTCTATTAGCAATTCAGACTCTTTTAGGACTTTTAAAAACATACTTTGCAATTCACCAAAATTCTGAGATGCATTTAAATAGGAAAAATCCATAAAAGCACAGAATGTCTGAGGTTTCTGGAAGGAGGCTTTAATGAAGAATTTCTCCCCAGAGGAGTATTTTCTGAAATGCTTTTTGCTCTGTACCACAAGTTTCTCCAGATGAGTATGAGACTAAATCGCAGGTCTCCTCAAAAACAATGTCAATGAAATACATTTAAAAAAAAAAATGGTCCCAGGTTACCATAACAACCAAGTTTCTAACATCATGTTGACTAACTGCAAAGTGATATGATCAGGAAGACCAGAGCAGAGAACAAAAGTATCAGGTTGCTATAGCAACTGAATATACAGAAAATGGAGTTGTTTTAATAGGGAAGATTTTAGTGCAAAAGTAAACGTAAAGTATCCTTTTAAAAGGTGAATGATAACTCAGGAAGTTTTGACATTAGCCAAGGGTTATGCCATCACATTGTTTGACTGGCAAAGCTCTAAGACGGAAGCTGTATCAGTTAGCTATTGCTGTGTAACAAACAATCTGAAAACTTAGTAGTTTTTAAAGTAGCCATTTATTTTTCTCATGACTCTATGCGTTGGCTGATCTGGGTTGGGCTAAGGTTATATTATCTGTGCTATACTCATCTGATTTCTGCTGAACTTGTTTAGGGTCTATAGTCATCTAGCAGATCAGCAGGGGCTACTTGGTCTAAAAAGGCTTCAGCTGAGACCATTTGGCTTTTCCATGTAGTCTTTTATCCTCTAAAAGGCTACTCTGGATTTGTTCTCATGATAGAACAGGGTTCCAAAGAGCACCAAGTCTCAGAAGACCTTTTGGGGACCAGATCAGACCTGGTGAGTTATTCTACCACATTCTATTAGCTAATACAAGGCATGAGGACAGCCTACCTTCAAAAGATATAGAATAGGGATTATTTCCTGATGGAAGAGGATCAGGCATCCAATTTCAAAGGGTATGGAAGCAGGCAGGAGAATAGGGATCATCTTGTAAACACCTTGTCAATATGGCAACTTTACACATAATATACCTTTGAAATTATACACAAAAGTTTAAAATGCAAATCTTAGTAGTCTGGGAGGCTGAGCCAAATGGATTGCTGCCCCAAGACCAGCCTGAGCCAGAGCCAGACCCCATCTCTAAGAAAAAATAGCCAGGCATTGTGGCAGGTGCCTGTAGTCACTACTCAGGAGGCAGAGGCAAGAGAATTGCTTTAGCTAAAGAGTTTAAGGTTGCAGTGAGTTGTAACACCATGGCACTCTACCAAGGAGACAAGTGAGACCTTTCTCAAAAAAAGAAAAAAAAAGTTTAACATGCAAAAGGGAAACAACAATCCACCTATATATTGAAGAACATGTGGATTCCAGAAAGCAAAACCATATCTTAAAAGGCCAAATTACAGCTCATGTATTAGACACAATTTTTGATGATGCATTTGCAGGATTATGTGCTTATTCTTTCATTTCATTCCCTTCCTTCAAAACTGAACAGAGTCAAGCAAACATTTAAGCCTCAAAGTGCCTATAACTCAGGCTGGAAATGAGATTGCCTGAAACAGTTCATTCATTTCCCGATGCAGAGAGGAAGTTTAGCGAGATGATTAAAAGTGCAAGCTTTGAAGTCAGATAGCCTAAGTTCAAATTTTCTTCCAAACTCTGACTGGTTATGTCAACCTGGTGAAGACACCTGATCTCTTCCTCTAGAAGTCTCATTTGTAAAACGTGGGTAGACTATTATTTTATTGATTATAAGATACACTTATAACTTTTTAATATCTTTGAACTAGAAGTGTATCACACAACAGATGTCATGTGACAGTGACACTTAAGTTGTGTGTCCTACAAAATTAATGGCAGCTTAGTCAATGAAAGTCTGCTCCTCAGAGGGTCAAGTTAATCCAGGTGGACTAATTAGAACAGTGTTCCCAGTAAGTGCTCAATACCTGGGAGTTAGGAGGAAGAGGAAAATACGTACGTCAGAGGTTTAGGGAAGTGGACATGCAAAGTAGGTGTATTCAGGTTGTACGCAGTTTGAATATATGAAAGGGAAGCACGGTCCATAGAAATGAACTTCCCCAGCTCCTGGTTTGTGCTAGCTGCAATCTTTCTTGATTGTATTTAACTGTCGCATGAACCCTGGGAGGAAAATTTCATCTACTCAACTTACTACACGGGAGACGGAGAAGCAGCGAGGTGGGAGGTGGGAGGGAACCATGCTTAGGGTCCCAAAGTCAATTAGTGGCAGAGAGAAGTCACACCCAAATAGGTTTGACTCCAGATTATTTTTAGTCCTCTCTCTTGGGACCTGAACCAGCAGAGAGGGGGAGGGATGAATGACTCCATTGCTTTAGTGCTCGGAATTATGTGTGAAAAAGGAGGAGGTAGGGGTGGGCGCCTGTGGCTCAGTGAGTAGGGCAGCGGCCCCGTATACCGAGGGTGGCGGGTTCAAACCCAGCCCCTGGTCAAACTGCAACAACAACAAAAATAGCTGGACGTTGTGGCAGGTGCCTATCATCCCAGCTACATGGGAAGCTGAAGCAAGAGAATCACCTAAGCCCAAAAGCTGGAGGTGGCTGTGAGCTGTGACACTACGGCACTCTATCGAGGGTGACAAAGTGAGAGCCTATCTCTACAAAAAAAAAAAGGTGGAGGGGCAGCTTCTCTCTAGGAGGTATAAGAGGCAGCTATTTGGTTGAAAGAAGGGCTGGCGACTTCATCTGGAAACAATCTTTGCACAGGAGGGACATGGAGACTTTTTATTTATATTGCAATTGTGCATTTGTCTAGAGAAGATATGTAAGTGTTGTTAATGAGGGACAGGCCATCCCTCTGGACAACTGGTACAGCCTATGAAGTACATTTATTCCTTTCTACCTCTCAAATCCATGTACTTACAAGGACCTTCTTACCTGATCAAACTCCTGGGAGCCCCCACATGTCTTTACCTGTGTCTGTATCCCTGTTCCTCAACACAGACTACGGCACTGATTATTTACTACCTAAAATGTGCTGATGCCTACACAATCCCTTAGGAAGTCATTCCATATGCAGATGTGATGTCCAAAGAACGAACGTCCCCGAATGTTGCATACTGCAAAGGGATCTCTTTTCTCGGGTCACAGAAAGACTGTAGAGTGATGCTCTCATTCTAAAGTGAGATGCAAGAAATCACTGGGGATTTCGCAGCAGCGATCTGGCAAGGGGAGATCAGCACATCTGTGCTTTTGCAGGTGCCTGGTGTCTTTCTGTTACTAACCCTCTCTCAGCACCACGGCTGCTGGCGGTGAGTCTTATCTACCTGAGGCACAGGTCCTGTTAAGCGTCAGCCAGGCATCTTGCAGAAGCTCAGAGAATAAGTGAAGGAAAGAGGCCAGAGAGGAGGAGGAAGCAAGGGAGAGAAGGAAAGAGGAAAGCATAGATTAAAACAACCCACCTTTATTCAATCTTCTGCAGAATGTCTGATTTCCTCAAACAACAGATGATACAAAATGATGCCCTCAAGACCATTTAAAATGTTCCATGTCTGTTGCAGGAAGAATACCTTTCTTCCCACCCTCCCCCTTTATAGATTCATTTTGGAGTTTAGGACCAGGAAAAAAAAGTAAGTTTTTTATGGGATGGGTGTGAATGACTCTCTTAATCTAATCATTGTCTTACTTCCCCTGCGTGGTTCAGAAGAACATTTGCCATCTCTGCTTGTATCTCACATGGAGGTGTTCATGTCCTAAGCAGCTTGCTTGCAAAGCAAGTCTCTTACTGAGTGGTCCCTCCTTGTTCCTTGCATTTTAGGGTTCATCGTGAAGACCACTCTTCTCTATGAGATCATAATGATATGGCATGTCACAGCCACATGGACCTCAAATCCACCTGTTTGGAGTGACATAGAACCATAAAGAGGAGCAGATTGTAAAGCCTCCCCTTCCACCAGCCATACCCTAAAGCCCTTCCTAAGCATTGAGGTGGACACTGGAGCCTTTTGTTTTCTGCTAGTGATTACATATAGCCAACATTTGAAAACCGAGTTTAGTTAGAAAGTCCAGATTTCTATCACGTCCAGTTACACTGGACTTTCCTTCCTCTATTATTGGAAGGAGATGAACTATGGTCTGTGTTACCTGGTTCCCTGTGGTCCCCACCACTCAGAGAACAGGTGTAGACCTGTTCCCAGCCCCATGCACCCATTTCCATTGTCTATGTAGCTTCTTATGTATTTGAGTAGTAAACCTAATGTACTCCCTAAGACCAAATTGAAGACCACTTATTCAGAAAGTATGCCCTAATAGAATTATAGCTGTTTCCTTAAAGGAATAGGAGATGTCACTTATCAACAGTGTTCTAATTTACAGGAGTCTACCAGTTACCCACAGCTGAGCTGCATCCTGGATGTTCCCAGTTGGTAACCAAGGAGCAGGTGGGATCCCCAGCCCGTTTGATCGGCTAGCACTTTTCCTACAGGAGAGAAGTTGTATCAGATGACCTCAAGATGAGCATGGTTCTGGGAGCACCTGAATTCTCCTTACCACATCTCATAGCAAGGCTGAGCATGATCTTGTTAGCTAAGAATGGATGGCACAGGGAACAGACAGGGCTGTAATTCAATCAACCAAAGGGGCTGGGATGATGCTGGGAATGATGGGGATAGTTAGATCCCTCTCTAGGTTACAAGACAAAGTCAGACTAACCAAAAACTCTGGAAAGCATGGAGATATACATGGGCTGAGCTCAGCATAGGGTATAGGAGTAGTGTATGGTGCACAGCAGTGAAGATTCAGAGACTGAGGAAGACAGACAAGTGTGCCTTAGTGAAGTTAGCCAGTAGGACTGGAGGTACCTGGCCAAGGTCCAGGTATAACTGTCTCATCTCTGGGGGCAAAAAGGGATGGGTAAGTGCAAAGCAGGTCTTCATCTGACAGACAGTGACCAAGAAGTTATCACACCAGAAATCTAGATGGGAAGAACAAACAAGACTCCCATCTGCTCAAGTTTAGTGTGCACCAATCACTGTGCCCAGCACTGTCAGAAAGCTACGCCTACCCCCATTTTACAGATGAGAAGGCTAAGGCCCAAAGGACATTAAAGAACAAATCAGAAATGGATCCAGGAATTGAACCGGATCTATGGAACTCCAGTGTTTCTGTCTCTAAATGTTCTGAATTGGATCTGAGAAGTCTGGTTGCATTTGGATTTGGGGAACAGGGCTCCAAAACAGAATTGTAACCGCTGGATAATGGGCCTGTCCTCTTTTAGCCATCCTGTATTCAATAGACTTTTTCTCCATTTTCAGCCCATATACTTCAGGTAGAGTTCCCTCACAGACTCCAGAAACTAGAACACAGGACTGGCCTCACCAGGAATGTTATTCTCCTGGCCACACAATGACTTGCTTAAGAATGAACCTGTGACCTAAGTAAGTCCTATTAGGAAGAATCTCAAGATTTTTTCAAAGGCTACTGGGTGGAAACATTTTTTAAATAGCTCGTTTTTGGCTGGGCAAAGTGGTTATAATCCTGCCTGTAATCCTAGCACTTGGGGAGGCTGAGGCAGGACAATCCTTTGAGCTCAGGAGTTTGAGACCAGCCTAACCGAGAGCAAGACCCCACCTGTATAAAAATAGTACAACTAGCTAGGCATTGTGGCGGGTGCCTCTAGTCCCAGCTACTTGGGAGGCTGAGGCAGGAGTCCAGGAGCTTGAGGTTGCTATGAGCTATGATGATGCCATGGCACTCTACCCAGGGTGACAGGTAAGACTCTGTCTCAAGAAAAAACAAAAACAAAAAATGGAAAAAACTCCAAACCTCTATTTTTCCATGGGACTTGAATGTCGGAGAATTTGACGAAAAAGCTGCCAGTTTCATCTTGCCACCATGAGGTTTCAATTGGTGAGAGAATGAAGTCCACACAGAGATCAGACCCTTCATATGAAAAAAGACAGAAACTGAGAAGCAAGGTCTGATGACATTACTTGCGTCTCTGGGCGAAGCTGTACTTGATACAAGGATGACTCATACTTTTCATATTCCTGAGCCAGTAAACCCCCTGCTGCTTAGACCACGAGTTGTACTCAAATTCTGGACAAGCAGCTGAGTTAAAAATATGCCAAGTTCCACAGTACCCGGCCAGGGTTCTTAACTCCACCCTCCTTCTGGTCACAGCTGCTGGTGCTGCTGGTGTTAGCCGATGTGGTGGGCAGAGGTCATGGAGAGCGGGAAGATGGAAGTGGAGACTAGGAACTAGGTTAAGACCGGATGTTCTGTACTGTGACCTCACACTGCACAGCGAGCCAGGACCGTGCTGTTTGGGAATCTGTACCCACTATGTAATGAACGATCTCCTCTGACAGGAAAGCAATGTGGGCTCCACAGTCAGGTCCACTAGTTCATGAGGGCTCTCGGGGATGGCAAAGAGGGATCTGGTTAAAGTATCCCTGTGGAAATAATTAGACTAAGACAAAATAAGAAGAGAAAGAAAGATAAGAAAACCTTTGACAAGTTTCCACATCAAAAGCTGTTCTAAATACTGCAGCGCCATGGGAGTGGGGATGTGTGTGCATTTTGCCATGAGTAGAGGATTTGCTCAGAAACCAGTAATGGAGAGTGAAATGACAGGCCCTTTAGCACTTGGGGACATGTATCAAGTGATGCTCCTGCAGGATCAAAGACAGCACTTATCTTACTACTAAACATCTTTATAAATGATGGAGGATTCATTGTAGAGTCAAATATCCCCAAATGTGGATAACAGTGAGTTCCTGTAGTTAGTGAGAAGCCAAAAAGGGGAGGGAGATTCTGACTAGAATTCCCAGCCAACTAGGAATTAATGACTGATGAGTGAATTACCAAATCCAAGCCGATCAGATGCATGGTGGCATTTTAAACCACCCTCCTGTTGTAGGCTTTTCTCGATCACAGAGAACTAGAACCTGCTGTCATCTTCCTCCTCCATACAGTGTCTGGTCGAGTGCTGAACACACACGAGGGGTCCCATCATTATGCGAGTTGTTATACCAGATTTCAGGTGATGAATAAGCTGTACCTCGGCCATCTACCACCTGCGCGGGCAATCGGAGAATGACATTGAGAAAAACTCCCAGTCCGCATCATGGCTCCACATCAGTGTCAAGATTGATCAGTGATGTCTGCTGTGGAAAAAGAATCCGAGGGCAGTGCAAAGATGTTGAGTATCTGAAGATTGTACAAAGGCTGATCTACTGAGAGCAGGAAGCAAGGCATCCAGACGGCGGTGCACTACAGCAACTCAACTGCCAACTGGAAGTTCTGAGAGCAAGGCAGCAAGGCCAGAGCTGGTACAGAGCTGCAGTGGGGTCTAATCTGGTAGGAAAAGGCTTCAATTCATGTGTCAGCGGTGTTCATCCCAGTTTGCCAGCCACAGATAGTCCCAAGACTCCAATAAAAGGAGAATACAGATCAGGTTCCAATTGTGGTACTTACTTCTTGGGGCAGGGCTAGGGTTTCTCTGATTTGGCCACAAAGAAACCCCCTAATGCACAGAATTAGGGTTCTGACAACAAGCAACACAACCACAAGTGAAAGTAGTAATAATAATTAATAATAATGATCAAGAGAGAGTTTTACAGCTGTTAGGATGCGCTCACTTTCCTAGAGTGATCTATTTCGTCTTCTCCAAATCCTAGGGAAGTGTTAGCATTATCCTCACAGAGCTGGCTGAGCATGCTCATTTGTCCTGCCTGCTTCACACGGTCAGGGACGAAGGGAGATGGGGACCTGGCTACTCTTAGGCATGCTGTTCAATCAGTGAATTAATGAATGACTGAGTTAATTCATCCGGCTTCTCTGACCCAAGTTTTAGTATCCTATTTGTCCAATAATGGTACCTAAAGGAACTCTCCTTCGTTGTTTATTGTTAGGAATAAAAGATAACGGTTTTGTGAAAAATGGCTCTGTTTCATCTGTCCTGGTAGTTTTCTGTAAGCAAAACAGATCTCACCCCCTGTGCTCAGTATTTTAGAGAGATATTAAGAGAGAGAGAGAAGGCAGCGCCTGTGAATCAGAGGAGTGGGGTGCTGACCCCATGTGCCAGAGGTGGTAGGTTCAAACCCACCCCGCCCCCCAAAAAAAAAACTGCAAAAAAAAAAAAAAAGAGAGAGAGAGACAGAGAGGAGAGAGAAAGAACCAGTGAAGAGGAGAAGGGAAGGAGGGAGACAGGAGAGGGAAAGAAGGAAGGAAGGAAAAGGATCTACCCCAATACCCCCGTCTCCTGAGCCCCCCAAACCTCTCATTCCAACCAGGCCTCTAACGGCCTTTGCTTCTGCCCTACTTCCCCACACATCTGGTTTCTGGCTATGCCTCATTCTTTAAACCCTGGGCTTAGGATCAATTCTCTGGGCTTCTCTGCTTGTCCCCAACTTGAACTCACCCTTTGAATCACACTTTTCCACCTCACTCAGAAAGTTCTAGCCCACAGGGCCTGCCTGCCCCCCTAGTCCAGGTCTTCACAGCGAGAGGCCCACCCCCCAGGTTGAACTGGTACAATGCTTGGGGCAAATGATGCTCCCGTGACACTTGCTCATTTGAACTGATAGGACAAAAGGGTTCAGCTCAGCAGTTCTGTTTCTATATGACCTCACCCACCCACCTCACCATCTGAGCTTCGGTTTCCCCACCTGCACCAGGAAGGGACCCAGTGAGATGTTCTCTGCGGATGTTTCCAAAGCCAAGATTCTACGGGCATCTGCTTTTGTGTGAAATAAAGTAAAGGCAAAGGATAGAACAGAGCCCATCTCTAGCCCTGAGTAGATTTGCCTCTACCCTGTGGAGTGAGGGGCAGAGCAGAAATGCAGTGATTGTTGAGCACTGGACACAACATGATGGACAGGAGGGACTCCTGTAATCAGGAAGCACGAGAGGGCACAATCCATTAGGACCTTTTAGCCACAGCTGCCATGGAGCCATCCCACTCCTGCTGTGCCCGTGAGCCGTGCCATCCCTGGTTTTCTGGGCCAAGGAGCCCTCTCCCGCTGGCTCCGTTAGCTCACTCATGTCGCTACCCTGCCTCAAAGCCCACATTTAAGCTGAGCAAAAAGCCTGCATGAAGCAATGCAATCTAAAAATATTACCATTCACTTGGGACCTGATTTCTTTTTCTTCTCTTGACAAATGGAAAATCTCCAGGGGTTGTTCTGAGCTGATGCCCGGATAATGCTCAAATAACAGGCACTGACACGGCAGCCCCTAGCTTAGCCCCTTTCTCCAACAGATAGGGGCAAAGTAAGCAACAGAAAGGTTTGATGACTTGGTAGAAATCACACAGCGACAGTTCTGTAGCTCAGACATCATCTATAATACAGCATTCTAAACCGGCTGTGTTCCCTGCAACAATGTGTGTTACCTGCCCCTTGACAGGACTCAGTTCTGACCACTCCATCAGGATCCCCTGAAATAAATGTCTCTTTCTTGGGAGCACTTCTCAGATAGCCATCAAATTAGATTTTGATTCTTTCTCCTACTTTCTGGGTAGATCTGTGGCCTTCTACCTTAGCCTTCAGTGTGATGTTTCCTGTAACTCCCCCGGTACAGGCCTCTGTGAGATGGAGGCGTCACTGCTTCCCAATCTCTGCCTCCCTCTCCTTGACATGGACAGATGCGATTCAGCTCTATTTTTGTATTGCAAAATATAAATTACGCAATCTCCTTGAACCTTAGTTTTCCCACCTCTGAGATGGAGATTATGCAGGTCGAATCCCCTTATCCACAGTGCTTCGCACCAGAAGTGCTTCTGATTTGGGATGCTTTCAAATTTTGAAATATTTGCTTTGTTGAGCATCCCAAATCTAAAATTTCAAAATCCAAAATGCTCTAATGAGCATTTGCTTTGGGCAACCCGTTGGCTTCGACTTTGGAGCGTTTTGTATTCTGCATTTTTGCATTTGGATTCTCAACCCATATGAACTTCACAAGGTCATGGTGAAGATCAAATACGACATACAAACTAGTCCACAAAGTTTATCTAGCACTAATTATAAATATGAATAGATTTTATAATGTTAATCGTGACACAGATGCTGAACTTGTCATCTGTAGGATATTTATAAGACAAAGAATGCAGAGTATCGGTTGATCTGTGCTACCAGTACGGTTTTACAAAAGCAATAAATAAATGCCTGTGTGTCATGGCTCATTGTTGGGGGCAACACAATGGTATCGGTTGTGATTTTCCGGGTGGGAGGGCAGTGGCAGAGAGAAGCTCTATGCAGGGAACAAGGAAAGCCTTACAGTGAACACACAAGGCAAAGAACAGCCAGGAACTTTAACCTCCTGCTGGGGAAAAGGACCCTGTGCAAACCACCAGCTTTGCTCCCCTGGGACTGTTGTCAGAGCACCTCTGTGCCCTCTGCCCCTGATTATGAACCCACAGCCACACTTCCAATCCTTTTGGAATCTGATGAGGTCTTTGCCACCAAAATGATGAACTGGTGCTACCCCACTCTGGCTCCCGGTTCTCACCTTTCTCTCTGATTTTGGGGAAGACAGTCAGTTTCTTTCACTGCCCTTTTCTGACCACTGGTTCTGACATTAAGCCACCTGTGCCTGCTTCCCTGACCCCTTGATAGAAACTGACAAGGAGTCAGAGAGGACAAACATTTAGCCCTTGCACTGTTAGGTTAAACTGAGTCAATCGAGAGGGCAAGTTAATTTGAAGGGAGGAAAATTAATGGAATCCTTATGAAAAACAAAGAATCTTGATGCATTCCTTCTTTCTCAGAGATAAATATACATTATGACATAAATCCAGCCTTCCAAGCGTGGCATGGTGTTTATCCTCTGAGGGCATCTTTATTAAACGTCCAGTGAGCCTAAACCATGTAGATAGACAAGCCAGACCACTGAGAACTCTTGGCCCAAACTGCAAAGCTTCACTGGCCCCTGAATCAAATCAGACATTTAGCACACTACTTCTTTCTGGTCAATGTATACATTCAGTCATTGTGAGTTACAATGTATCGGTATATTATTCATCCCAAGAACACCTGAGAGGAGAGGCATGAAAACAGAGCTCCCCCATACACTCTCGTGCCATGGTTCTCTAGCGTGGAAGACACTTAGACCCACAGCGTGGGAATGAGCCCCATCTATCTCACTCATGGTGAACATGAAAAAGCAATTTTGGATGGCCAAAAAAGACCAGCTTATCAAATTTAGGAAAGGGTAATGGTGATCTAGCAGGGCTGAATCACTCCGAATATTATTAATCTCATAGGAACAAAATAGAACATTGGGATCTAATTTTTGTCAGGTCCTCATAGAACATCTAATCCAGGGCATGGACATGACCATGACTTCAGGGGTCTGTTGGGAGACACTGGGCAGTCAAGATTATCTGCCCCAGGGGAGAGCATGCACTTTTCTGTGGTCAAAGGCAGAGCCCTGCACACATATTTCTTCCTCTGGTCTGGGGCACATGGTGGAGTCCTGCATTACCACCTACTTGTGGACGCCATACAGCTTGCTCTGACCAATGACAAGTAGAAAGAAGTGTCTTGCGTCACTGTCAGAGCCAGCGAATCTCTTGCCTAGCACACCTTTCCCTGTCTTCGTGGTGGTAGAAGTTTGCACTATAGTCAAGCCTCCATCAGCCCAAGTCCCTGAATGCCTCTGCTAGGCAGAGCTTCCCTGCTGATGCAAAACAGTGACACAACATGACTGAGAAATAAACATGGCTTTCAATTATTGAGATTTTCTGATGCTCATTACTGCAACCCAGCTTAGCCTATGTTGTTATATGAGCCTAAGCATCCATTGTAAATGACAATAAAAACAATAAAAAGTAAGAATATAAATAAAGACTGTGCTGGTTAAATTGCATATATGTGTTAGAGTCTCTTTTGAGGGTCTCCAGGCAAGTTAATTGAGTCAAATACTAGACCAGAGCTACGCACAGTGACATACATGACAGTCCCACACCAAAAACCAAGGTCTCCTTGCCCCAGTTGATCAGAACCACACTAAAGTCCCAATTTTGGTTTTCTTGAAAATCAAACCTGGTTCCCTTTCAGAATGATATATATATATATATATATGTATATACATGTACAAATATACATATATATAAAACACATATATACACATACATATATATACACACATATAGACAAGGTGGTCATAAAGTTTGTGTGTGATTTAAAATTACACAGTATTTTAAATTGCACAGGAACTTTATGGCCACTCTTAGATGTCTGCTTCACTCCTAAGACAATGTCGCTTAAATTGTCTAGACGATACATTCATTTTTCTTTACGTGATGTTTCTGTGACTTCAGACATTCATGCTAAATAATAACGGTAAGTATTAACATACATTAGTTGTTCCAAGCACTGTGATAAGCACTTAAACTGACTTATATCACTTAACGTTTGTAAATGAGAGACTCTCACACTGGTTCCTGCTCTTACAGACCATTATAGGCTGACACTGTGGTCACCAGCTTACGTGGGAAACAAATCGTCAAGGAGAGCGTATTATATTGCCAGGACATACATACAGATGGCAGAGCTGGAAGGTACCTGGAGAGGGTCTTTTACAGATGGAGAAACTGAAATCCAGAGAGGGGAGGGGGCTTGGCCAAGGTGACACGGCAAACTAGAGACCTGGGACTTCAGCCAGCGTCCTGTCCTGTGGTTCCAACAAACTTCATGACATCATCCGCAGGTGGGTGACAACATGTTGCATAAGATGAAAAGACTTAAAGGAGCTAGACAAAGCATCCTCTGAGTAGATCTGAAGTCCCCATCTCAAGCCAGAAATGGTCTGTAGAGCAAAAGGCCCCTGCACGGAAGCAGAGCATCACAGAGAGCAGAGAAGAACTTTAAAATACCTTCTGACGCAGGTCAGAGAAGCACTGGGAGGCGGCGGGGATGATGACCAAGCACAGCTCCCCTCTGAAACGGTCTGCAGCTACATGCTACAGCTGATGGTCACCAGGAAGAAAATATAGGCCTGGCACTGCCAAATCTTTTGAATAAGTTCGAAATTGGATGTTACATTTTTTTAAATGCAATTACCTGACTTTTAAATGTCGGCCAAAAGGAGGCAAGAAAGGAAGAAAAAGAGCCTTATACAGGTGACCATAAAGTTCA
This sequence comes from Galagoides demidoff, assembly GCA_963574575.1. Classification (NCBI taxonomy): domain Eukaryota; kingdom Metazoa; phylum Chordata; class Mammalia; order Primates; family Galagidae; genus Galagoides; species Galagoides demidoff. The sequence continues at coordinate 15,942 of CAUYQV010112547.1, forward strand.
TGTGCAATTTTAAATTGCACACAAACTTAGGGCCACCCATAGAGGCCAGACAGAAAACTTATGCAAGATCTAGAAAGCAGAGACCAGGCAGTGAAGAAGGTTCAAGGCCACGGGAGCAGACAGCTCATATCCAGGGCCCAGGCCTGTCTGCTAACAGCTTCTTGCCACTACACGCAAGTCCCCCTGCCTTGGCCCATTTGTCTCCTGTCCAAACTCATTTTCCCCCCTCTCCCCCAGCTCCACTCCCATTGCTCACTCTGGTCCAGCTGCACAGACCTCCTTGCTGTTCCTCAACACACCATGCTCATTCCCACATCTGCTCCTGCAAACCTGCTGCTTCCTCTTCCTGCAACTCTGAGTTCAGACCTTGCACAGCGTATCCCAGCGTCCCATGTCACCATCTCAGGAAAGCCTTCCAGGCCCTCCACTTTAAATATGATTGCTGGGCATCACTCACTGTCACCTTTGCCCTTTCTTGAGCTTAATTTACACATTTGTGTACTTGATATTTGGTTGCTTATTTCTCATTCACGTCCCTCAATGGAGGCAAAGACTCATCACATCAAAGAGATAAAACCCATTTCTGTATTTGCATTACTAAGAGTAGCACAGATAGGTATATAGTTCATATGTGCTGAGAGAAAAAGGAAGAAAGAAACAAAGAAGGAAGGACAGCAGGGAGGAGAGAGAGAGAGAGAGAGTGATCCTAGAGAAAGAGAGGGAGGGGGGAGAAGAGAAGGAAGGGAGGTTGAGCAACCTGGGCTCCACAGGCTCAGGAACACAGGTTTCTGGCCAAACCTGAGTTCTACTTATAAATGTCTTAACTTCTAATCTGTGTGATCCTGGACATATCATTTAATATCTTTAGGCCTCAGTTTCCTCCTGGGTAAATAAACACAATAATATTGACCTCACGGGGTTTGTTCTGAAGATTAAAAGAGACACTCTATGAGAAAAGCATTATTAGTTTCATTGCCCTATAAGGGCGGGCTCCCTGGAATAATACTCATCCTCATCAGCAAAGCTTGTGGGAAGAAGGCTGCCTCAGCCTTAGCGGTGCAGAGAGAGCCTTGCAATCTGCCTACGATCTGCCTATGGCTCCTGCCGTTGTTAGTCTCTACTTGAGGTTTGCAGGGTAATTAAAGGCGCAGTAGGCAGGTGTCATTAGCTTGTTAACCTGAAGTTTTCTCCCCACCCCCACCCCTACTGGAAGAGCGCTTACAAATGGGTTCGGATGAACCAGGTTTGATTTAGATAGTTTCCTTTCAATTATCCTTCCCAGAGCCTGGCACATTTGTTGGGATCATTATTAAAATGCAGGGCCGCATTGTATCAGTGCACAGTGCCTCTCTAGCTGAATGCAGCAGGTGCCAGTCTCCTGAAAACTCACAGCTCCCGAGAGGACACCCCTGACCCTCTGACTACATGGTCCCCTCCATCCCAGCTCCCCGCTGCTGAGCGTTTTTTATCATTTCCAGCTAAATTGCTCAAGTTCTGCAATTAGGTCTTCTGAGTAGAAGCTTTATCTTGTGCATGCTTCTGAGGGCCATAAAGGCAAGGATTCTTGGAATGGCACTTTTGAAACATGGAATGTATGGCTCACAGTAATGACAATGGCCCTGTGCCTCTGCACAATTTGCAGAGTGCATTCATACACCTCGGCTGGCTCATTTATCACCAGGGCTGTATGTGTGTGGAAGGAATCTGCCTCTGACCACTCAATGCACAATGAGGCTGAGGCTCAAGGGCCTCTAATTGTTTGGCGGAGGGTGCCTGGCTAGGAAGGGGCACTGAAGGGGTCATATGCAGGTTGTTAACCTCTTAGCTGAGACCTTATCTGTTTCAACCCTACACGATGCACAGTGCCTGGCACACAGAAGATGCTTGATTACTGTTTTATTCTAGAGCAGTGGTTCGCAACCTTCCTAATGCCGCAACCCTTTAATACACTCCAAAGGGGTCGTGACCCACAGGATGAGAACTGCTGTTCTAGAGGAACAAGAATAATTCCTACCATTGTGAACTTCATACATGAGTGTGTGGACATGTTCATCTGCTTAGAGAGTGGAAGCAAAAGCATACCCAATCTCACTAATTCATCTCAGTTGATGGGATGCCATGATATTGTAAAATATAGATTTGGGCTCGGCGTCTGTGGCTCAATCGGCTAAGGCGCCAGCCACGTACACCTAAGGTGGCGGGTTCGAATCCCCAGCCCGGGCCTGCCAAACAACAATGATGGCTGCAACCAAAAAATGGCCCGGCGTTGTGGCGGGCACCTGTGGTCCCAGCTACTGGGAGGCGGAGGCAGGAGACTCGCTTGAGCCCAGGAGTTGGAGGTTGCTATGAGCTG
>CAUYQV010112548.1:0-14934 GCA_963574575.1 Galagoides demidoff
AAAGTGCCTTTTGGGGTCGGCGCCTGTGGCTCAGGCGGCTAAGGCGCCAGCCACATACACCTAAGGTGGCAGGTTCTAATCCAGCCTGGGCCTGCCAAACAACAGTGATGGCTGCAACCAAAAAATAGCCAGGTGTTGTGGTGGGCGCCTGTGGTCCCAGCTACTTGGGAGGCAGAGGCAGGAGACTCGCTTGAGCCCAGGAGTTGGAGGTTGCTGTGAGCTGTGCTGCTATAGCACTCTACCCAGGGCGACAGTGACAGCCTGAGTCTCTGTCTCAAAAAAAAAAAAAAAAAGGCCGCCGGGCCTTTTTTTGTATATAATGCAGCTGTGATAGGTGGTATGTGTGGCATTGTCTCTTTAAGGCTGGAGTTTTTTGTTTGGGGTTTTTTTGAGGGCTTTTCCTCCTTTGGTTTTTCTTTAAAACCCAACATTCTTTCTTTAGGCTATGCTGGAAAAGTACAGAAGTGGTTATTTTATCAGGAAATCTATTTCCTATCAGTGGATTATTGTATGTCTTATCATATAAACTTAGGGAAATGGCACTCTGATACAGTATGCAAAATACGAAGAATTCTTTTGGGTGGGCCTGCCTACCACCCCTGCAGGAGGATCAAAGAGCAGCTTCTTACAGGGTGGCCTCCTCCAGAGACTGCAGCCTAGGAGAGAGCTTGCCCGGTAGCCTTATTGAAATTAAGTTTTGCTTAACCATTTAATTGACAGCTAACTGTTTTTATCCGATTTGAATAAGTAAATGCAAAAGTTTTGTAAACCTTTTTTGTTTAGTACTGGTGCTGAGTTATTTAAAGATGGAAATACCAAATATAATGTTTATATTTCCTTTGCTTTCAAAGGAAGCAAACATTAGTATTAGAGGTTGTCTGATATATGATAAATGGTTATTAATATTTTGGTCTCAGTGATATATTATTTATATTGGAAAAAAAGGGACTGATGAAGGTGACTCAAACAACTTGTAGTTCTTGAAAGCCAGGTTCTAGCTAATGAATAAATAATGATTTCTATATTTAGTTTGCATTGATTAGACTGTTTATTACAAAATCAGCATCATAAACAGAAATACGGAGAATAAACTGTATGCAGACTGAATTGACGTTAATTTTAAGTGACTTTTTAATGCTGATACATTTTTAATTTTTTTATGCAGAGAAAATAAGCCTAACAAGGTAGGAAATGCTGTGCATATGAGAACTTTGTGGTTTTTTTGAATTAAGCAAATAAGATTCCTCTTGTGCTTGAGTTCCAAATAGAAAGTACTTTTCAGCATAATTCTGACTTTCCTGTTTGGTAAAAGTAGAGTTAAACGATATTTTGCTCCTGGCTTTTAGGTATAGATACTTTGAAAGGTAAACCTATTTTGTTACCTGTTGCCAAGTAAATAGAAAAGCAATTCAGTAGGGCAGCATTTAAAACATCCACACAGCAGGCTAGTCAGATGAGAACTTGGCAGTTTCTTAGAGTTGCTTGAAACTGGAATGCTGTGCTGGTACGGTCGCTAAAGGTGTTAGAAGGTAGACTGGTTGACTGCTGCCGGCAGTGGCTAAGGCGGATCCAAGCTGCTTGCACTCTAGATAAGAGGTACAGATCATGATAAGGATGGGATGGCACTGGGTCTGGCAGAGCAGTGAGGGCAGTTAGCAGAATCAGGCTACAGGGGCCTTGACACAATGATGGCAGAAATTATAGCGGCATCTACGGGCACCCTTCCTAATCTCATTGGTGGGTGTATGAATATCAAATGTTTCTTTGCTTTCATTGGTTTCTCAAGGAGGCCTGTGCTCAAACAGCTCTAAGGTTTCCCCTCACATCAGTCTTGTTGGGAAGCTACACTGTTCATGTCAGACTGAGGCATTTTAATTAAGACAAAAACGTAAATAATGCTTCCTTAGGATGTGTCAGCAGTATCTTTGTATTTAGAGAAATTTTTCTTTCTCCTCATGTGTCAACTTGAATTAATTGGAATTTTATGAAGAACTTTTACACTTCAGTTATGGTTATTAAAACATGATTCTTAGATTTATTATGACTTGAAAGATCTACAAAGTGTCTTTTAAATCTTAGTATAAAACGCATTTGTCATTCTGCATTAATCTTTATTTTTTTAGGTTAATGTGAGGGTACAGACAAGTAGGTTACAGTATTTGTATTTGTTAGGGAGAGTGCCTCTCGTAGTTGTGTCTTGCACCCAAGAGGTGTGCCTTATACCCTTCCATTGTGCCCTTTTATAAAAACAAGACATCAGAGAATGAAACTGTAAAATAATTATATTTACAAATGAGTTTTGTAAAGAAAAAACCCAATTTCATGGGATTCCTCTGGAGGTCACTGGGAAATATTAAAGAAAAACTTTGTACTCAGTGGGCTTCAAAGTTTAGTCCTCTTCGAGGATTCTGAATACCAAAGAGGTGGTTAGCTTTAATACTTGATGGATGTGTCCAGGGAGTTTTGGTATCATTTTATACAATTTGTCTTTTTAAAACTGCTACATGAAATTAAATTTCTACTTTCCTATAAAAATTCATTTTAGTTAGGGGGAGAGTAAAGAACTTATAATATGTAGCTCAGTGAATGGAAATGTTCAACCACCAACTCTTTTGTTGCTAAATTTTTTCTACTAAGTATGAGGAATGTAGAAGTTGGTTTAGATCAGATCAAATAATAATCTAGAGGAGAAAAATGCAAGTGGGGGAACTTGGGAATAAATAAAAAGAAATGTGTAGAGCCTCAGAAAATTTGAGGATTATGTTTCTGAATGTGGCCTTTATAAAGAAGTAGTCCCTGCTTTCAAGGATGTCATGTTCTTGCCATATAATAGTAGATTCAAGTTAGATTGTAAAGTCTGCACACATGACCAAAAAAAGAAATAGATCTTAGTAAAATTATGCTAAACATCTTTCAAGGTGATTATTAAGTATGGCATTCAAAGTCCCGCAGAAGTAGAAGATAGTTTTTCCTCTAGAAACTCCAAAAATAAGTCTGTTTAGTGGAACAAGAGAAGAAATTAGCTTGCAGGAGGGGCTTTGTTACACACAAAAAAAACTTTGAAAACTAGGATGGGAGCTTGGCACAATGCACACAGGGGGATGTGTGTGTAAGTGGACTGCTCCCTTTCCAAGCTCATGTAGGCCCCCTGGGGGAGGCATATGCTTTTATAGTGAAATAGTGTCAATACTGTTGAAATCCTCAATTTTTCCCCCGAGGGCTTGTGGTTGAATTCATGGAAATGAAATGTCTACATGATGCAAACTCATCGCATTTTTATACCGAAATTTACTAAGATTTTAAGAAATTTTTTAAAATCTTCGGAGGTCAGGTGGGTGAACCACTTAATGGTGAATAAAGTGTTAAAGTGAATTGAGTCTTAGTTAAATCTGATAGCAAGTTTGCCCAATATTTAGAAAACTGTTAATGATTCATAGGAATTGCATGTTGAATTTTATCTGTGTTAGCAAATTTTAAAAAAAGGACAATATGTAAATTTCACTGCAATTGTATGGTACTTAAAGGTTTGAGCTATTCCTGTGGTGCCTGCGGCTCAAAGGAGTAGGGCGCCTGCCCCATGTGCCAGAGGTGGCGGGTTCAAACCCAGCCCTGGCCAAAAACTGGCCCAAAAAAAAAAAAAGTTTGAGCTATTCTTCGGATATGTTACATTGCGTTATCTGTCATGTGTTTTTTTCCTTCTTTTTGTTGGGTTTTTTTTTTTTGGCTGCTATGTAATAATACCCAATTTTTAAAGATAAAAGCTGTTTCCAACTAGAGTTACTTAGATACTAAAAAATATATTTGTTTGTTCATTTACGCTTACAAGAGATCTTGTTGGAAGTATTTAATAGCTATTAAAGAAAATATTTAAAGTTTTACTTTTTATCTTTGAGTCCTAATTTAAAAAAAAATTAAACTTCTAAGCTTAGCAGTGATTCAGTGAACAGTGTATAATCATTATCTAGATCACTAGACAACATTTTGCCATTTGAATTTTATATATACACAAACACATTTTTTTGGAGCCATCTGAGTAAGATGCAGACATCTTAACCTTCATCCCTCAGTGCTTAAATGTGTAGCACCTCAGAATCAGTGCCTTCTCTTACACAGTTGCTGCGTGATGATCAGATCGGAGTTTAACATCGGTTCAATACTGTCATCTAACACCAGTCTGGAAGAGAATAAGGGAGTTAAAATGTAATCTAGAATACTTAACGTGAGGCAGTTCCAGCTTTACTGGTGGGGAATTTGCTCCCCAGAAGGAGCTTAGTTTGGGATTGCTTTGTGTTCTCTCACCCTAAAGAATTAAAAAAAAAAAAAAAAAACTCTTCTCGCCCACTTCCAGACACACACCTTTGTATAAAATTTGTGTAATGTAACAAAGAGCTATTTAAGTACTGTTTTCATGAAATTTCTGAAGTGCAGTGGACCAGTAAGTGGATGATGGTATTCCAGGGATTTGAAAAATTTATGTCCATGAAAGCATCGGTAGTAAATTAATTCTCTACTTAATACATATAGAATGCTGATTTTTATTCATTTATAACAAAGGAATGATACAAAATTATTTCTTGGCACATGAAAACTTTGGGCCTATTTAGAAACTAATGAAAGTGGTTTCAGAAAACAGCTGCTGTATGCTGTTTAAGTCTAAAATAGTTAAATAGTTTATCCATTTAACAATTGAAGGACATTGGGTTGTTTCCAGTTTTTAGAGGTTATGAATAAGGATTCTGTGAACGTTTATGTATCTGTTCTCAGTTTGGTGGATAATGACCCAGGAGTGGAATTGATAAGTGATATCCTAAGTATGTGCTTAACGTTACTAAGAAATCGCCAGATTTCTTCCCAGAGTGGCCACATCGTTTTGCCTTTAGCATTATAGGAAAGTTACAGTTACCGTGAGTCCTCCTCAGCACTTGGTTTTGTCAGGGCTCGTGTTAATTTTCGCCATTAATAAATAGTAGTGGTGGGCGGCACCTGTGTGGCTCAGAGGAGTGGGGCACTGGCCACATATGCTGGAGGTGGTGGGTTCAAACCCACCCCTGGCCAAAAACTGCAAAAAAAATAAATAAATAAACAGTAGTGGTATCTGATTGTAGTTTTAGTTTGCATTTCCCTAATGACAGCCTACTGGCTAGGTAAATTTTTTAATTTTCAAAATCTCAGTATACGTAATTCTACAGTAAGCCTTCATTTAAGTTTGTTCCCCTCCCTTTGTAATGTGTAATATATTAGGATTTTCTGAAGGTGGTTCTTCAAATAATGGTAACTCTAGACCATGCATAAACAGTATCTAAAGATATCTAAGGCTCTTTAAATAAAGATACATACAACAATACTCTTGTAGATAAAAAGGTCAGTCTCCAACCCCAGATCTGATTTCCTTCTTTGAGAATATTATTTATACATAGTGACTCACCTAGAGTTACCTAGGAAAGTGTTTGGAGGTTAATTGAAAATGTCTTCTGATATTTTTTCTCAACTTTAGTAATTCTTCTAAGTGAATTAGTGTATATGATAGAAAAAAGGAGATAAGCAGTAAATGATTAAAATGTGAGATTTACACTGGATTTTCTTTTGTGATTTGGGTTTCAGACTTGATTATCTATTATCTAGATAGACAAGGATGAGCCAGCACTGGTGCATCCTTGGGATGACCTTTACATATACCTTTCAGGGTTATCAAGCTGATAACCTCCAACCCAGTGGAAGTGATACCTATTTTAGAATCTGTAGTCTTTTCTCAGATACTTACCAGCCTTATTTTTATGTCATGCTGTAACTAAAAAAATACATTATATATTTTAAAGATCAATTGTACTTTCACAGCATTAGTGTAATGATGTTTTTGATATATTTTTCTTAATGGAACACATAGGGTTATGAATAAAACACCGATAAAGTGCTAGCATTATTGATTATAGATGAAGTTTGTGGGGTAAGTGCCTCCCAGCTTAATATTTCTTAATGTGGTTCCTGGGTTCAGATTTAAGAATTTTAAAACCTTTGAAATTAAAAATAACTTGAAAAAGCATACGTTTGTTGTATCAACTTGTAAAAAGCTTTGTGGAAGGTAGTCATGAATTCTGAGATGAATTGCCAAGGTAGAATGCCCTTGTGGTAGGCGTAGCCTGTGAGAGACAGCACGCCTATATCAGAAGCCTGGCTTCCCTGCACGCTCGCTGTATGACCTTGGGCCGTAGGACCTACTTCCTTATCTGTGCCTCTGGTTTATCATCTGGAAAATGGGGATAGTAAATATTTTTATCATAGGATTATTGTAAGGATTAAGTTATTTAATACCTATGAATGGCCTTTGTAAATGTAGCTATGATGGTGATGATTGTGGCCCAGGCTATTTTACTGGTTTGTAAATTTTTCCCACATGCTCAGATAGAGAAATAATAGTATTTCATAGAGGATTGAGAATGTGTCTTTTATAAAGGAAGAAGCCAAAAAGTGCTTTTTCTCTACCATATTAGGACTTTATTTTGAATTTATTGTGCTACTTCATGTTACTATCCATAATATTATAAAGAATTAAAAGTATGAAGATGTTTTAGAAACAATAAATTTTATGCTTTCTTCTGGTAAAGCAAAAGCATTCTTTAAAAGGTGAACTTTGTTAGTGGTTAGAACTGAGTCTAAGAGGTGGCTATTTAGTAGTTATATATGACTTTGGGCATGTTATTTTAGCTTTTTCCAACTATTTAATCAGACTTAACCTTAGTTTACTTACTTATTTTTAGGAGTTAATATATTAAGTAATATGGTGTTAAAAGGGCTTCCAGAATCCCTGGTGGTTAGTGGAGTGACTATATGAGAGCTTAGTAAAATGTAATCCACAGTTATCCTTCAAAAACTATGTAAACATAAAACGTAAATTTGAACTGTGGTTTTAAATATTCTGTCTTGTTTTTGTTTTATTTCTATAGTGTTTAACTAGAAACCCCTCCTTAATTTCTTATTGAAACCATTTTAGATTTTCTTGTTTTTGTAGATTCTGTTCAAGGGTTGTGAAGTCTCTGAATATACTCCTGGGTTTGAATACTGCCTTCACTCTGTATGTGTGAGCTTTGTGTCCTTGTGCCAAGTAGCTTAACATCTCTGTGACTTAGATGCCTTGTAAGTAAAATGGGGGTAACAGTCTCCTTATCCCCTAAGGGTGTGTTGAGGATTAAATACACACTGGTGTGTAAAGCACTTAGAATGGTTCTCAGCACATAGCATTAGTCACAATAATTACTAACTTCTATAGTCAGCCGTCTCCCTACATCAGCCTCCGCCCCAAGTTGACCTAATTTTCATAGACTGGACGTGTGTGAGCAGTTTGCTACTAACAGAGTGAAAATAGAAGATTGCTTTGAGTTGATGGTTTGGTTGAAAAGTGCCAAATAAATGGCATTTGAGTGCAGGTAGATGATAGAGATTTAGGTAATGACTATCTTTTATTTGACAAGGGACAGGATGAAAAGTTAAAAAGAAAGATATCCAGGTTGGGGTTTCCAGTGTTCATGCTGTATTGTAGACTAGCTTGGAGAAGTTAAAGATAAGCTTATGGAGAGAAAAGATACAGTTACATAAATATGAAATGTTCTGTTATTTCATTTATTCCTTCACTTAACCACTCAAGATTTTAAAATAAGAACCTATTCGGTGCCAGAAATTATACTGCAAACTGGAGTGAACAAGGTTAACTCATTCCTTACCTTCACTCAACTTAAAGTCTTAGGATAAAGACAGTCTGTTTATTTATTTATTTGAGTTCATGTTGTTGCCCTCAGTAGAGTACTATGACATCATAACTCAGCAACCTCAAATTCTTGGGCTCAGGCGATTCCCTTGCCTCAGACATCCAAGTAGCTGGGACTGTAGGTGTCTGCCACAATGCCCAGCTATTTTTAGAGATGAGGTCTCACTCTTGCTCAGGTCTCAAACCTGTGAGGTCAGGCAATCCACCCAACTCGGCCTCCCAGAGTGCTAGGATTACGGGCGTGAGCCACCATGCCTGGCCAAAACAGCCTTTAAAAAGTAAGTAATGCAGTGTGACGAGTGTTATGGTAATTGAAGTAGTTACAGGGGTGTGTACAGGGGAACCTGGCGTCTAGTGTACGAGTTCTGACACTTAAGTATGTGAACTTGCCACCTTGCGTTAGGTTGGCGGCACTGTCCAGCCAGCTCGGTGAGGTTTCCTGTTGCCGTATCAGTGTCTCTCTCTCAGCTGCATTTCTTTGGACATGTGGTGTCTTGCTGAGTGGTGTTCGTTATTGCTGTGTGCCACAATGGGACTTGGAACTTGAGTTAGAACATCAAATAAGTGTTAAATTTCTTGTTAAACTTGGCAAGAGCAGAAGTGAAATCAGGGACATGCTAGTCTGAGTTAATGGTGATACTGCCATGAAGAAAACAACAGTGTACAAAAAAAGGATTAAATGTTTTTCTGAGGGGAGAGAAAGCATCACTGATGAGGAGATGTCAGGGTGGCCAGTACTAAGTAGAACTGACTAAACATTGCAAAAATTCATCAAATTGTGCATCAAAATCATGGCTGACTCTGAGAACCATAGCAGACCAGTAAACATCTAACAGAGAAACAGGAAAATCTTGGCATGAGAAAGGTGTGTGTGCCAGGCACCAGGGCTCACCCTGTACTCCCAGCCCTGTGGGGGGAATTGCCTGAACTCAGGAGTTCAAGACCAGTGTCAGCAAGAGTGAGACCCGTCTCAAAAACTAGCCAGGTGTTGTGGCAGGCACCTATAGCCCCAGCTCCTCCAGAGGCTGAGGCAAGAGAATCACTTGAGCCTAAGAGTTTGAGGTTGCTGTGGGCTATGACACCAGGGCACTTCACCCAAGGTGAGAGAGTGAGACATTGTCTCAAAAAAAAAAAAAAAAACAGAAAGAAAAATGATCCCCAAAGAGCTCACCAGTGAACAAAAGCAAAGGAGAGTGGACGTTTGCAAAGACCTTTGGAGAGGCCAGGTGAGGTTTTAGGCCGTATGATTCCTGATGAAACATGGTGAACCAATACAACCCTGAAACCAAGCCTCAGTGCACAGTGGAAGTCAGCCCATTCTCCACCAAAAAAGTTCTGTCAGTCCCAATCAAGAGTCAAAATGATGTTGCTAACCTTTTTTGATATCAGAGGAATTATTCATTATCAATTTGTACCAAGTGGACAGTTAACCAAGTTTCTATTTGGAAGTTCTGAAAAGGCTGTGTGGAAAAGACAAAAAACTAATTTGTCACCAACAGCTTAGGGCTCCTGCATCACGACAGTGCCCCAGCTCACATGGCACTGTCTGTGAGGGAGTTTCTTTAGCCAATAAAGAACTATATTGGAACACCCTCTCTACTCACTTGATCTGGCTCCCAGTGACTTTTTTCTTTGCCCGTAAAGGTAAAGGAAATACTAAAAGGAAGACATTTTGATGACCTTCAGAATGTCAAGGGGTAATACAATGACCGCTGTGATGGCTATTCCAGAAAAAGAGTTCCAAAACTGCTTTCAAGTGTGGACTAGGCTGGTGTCGGTACATAGCGTCCCAAGGGGAATATCGCAGGTGACCAGAGTGATATTCAGCATACATGTGGCATGTAGCACTTTTGCTAGGACAAATTTGAGACCTTGTCAGACCTTGTATATATAAGGATTTCTTTTTTTTTTTTGAGACAGAGTCTCAAGCTTTCCCCCTGGGTAGAGTGCTATGGCATCACGGCTCATAGCAACCTCCAACTCCTGGGCTCAAGCGAGTCTCCTGACTCCGCCTCCCAAGTAGCTGGGACCACAGGCGCCCGCCACAACGCCCGGCCATTTTTTGGTTGCAGCCATCATTGTTGTTTGGCGGGCTCGGGCTGGGGATTCAAACCCGCCACCTTAGGTGTATGTGGCTGGCGCCTTAGCCGCTTGAGCCACAGGCGCCAAGCCATATATAAGGATTTCTGAGGGAAATGACGTTAGTTGACACTTGAAGATAAGTAGGAATTAGCCAGGAGAGAAATGGCAGACGTGTGTGGGGATGGGATGGCAGAACAACAGGTGAGGAGAGGATGAGGATTCCCAGGGGACAAGTAGAGCCAGTGAGGAGCTGAAAGAACTCTAGTGATGGAGTGACAGTCCTGGGGAACTTGTGATTTGACCCAAGGCACAAGAAGAAAACAAGAGCTTAGGGCAGTGCCCGCCCCTCAGTGGGTAGGGCATTGGCCACATAACACTGAGGCTTGCGGGTTCGAATCCAGCCTGGGCCAGCTAAAATCAGCATTGACAACTGCAACAAAAAATAGCCGGGCATTGTGGCAGGTGCCTGTAGTCCCAGCTACTTGGGAGGCTGAGGCAAGAGAATCTCTTAAGCCTAAGAGTTTGAGGTTGCTGTGACCTGTGACACCATGGCACTCTACCAAGGGCAACATAGTGAGACTCTGTCTCAAAAAAAAAAAAAAAGAAAGAAAGGAAAAGAAAAGAAAACAAGAGCTTAAAACATATTGTGAACTAGAATTAAAAGATCTGGCATTATCCTAGGGCTGTCAGATGCCAATAAAAGATTTGAAACGGAGAAAGTTCAGACTTTTATAAATTTGGAGTTTATCAGGTTCATGTAAGTCATTAATATTACACTCTTGGATTTCACAAAATATTTTTTCCAGTGGTCTCTATTCCAGTTCTGTATTCGAATTTCTTACTGTTTTCTGAGATAAATTTAAAATGTCAAAACCAACTAAATATTCTTATTAAATTCTCTTTTTAACAGTAGAATAGCTAGTGCCTTTGGTCACCTTTAAAAACAAATCCAGTTAGTAATTCATGAGTCACATACTAACTAGTAAATTTACTCCTGATGTTACTCTCTCAGAATTTGTCAGACATTTATATTGTGCGCACTCAAAGCCCTGTCTTCTAGGAACTAAGCCAAGTTTGAGCCCAATTAGCAAATAAGCCTTCAGGATTGGGTAGAAAGTTATCCACCCTCTGGAAATAAATAATTGGCACACTTTCTATTTGTGCACTCTTGAACTGCATGTGTGGCTTGTACAATCTAATAAAGCTTTTTCACTACTTTGAGTTAGTGTATATTGTATTAAATAATAAGTTTGAATTGGTAGACATTATTATTTTGGATTTTTTAACTTCAAAAGGCTACTCATAAAGTTAGTTGGTCTGTTTATTTTATGTTGAAGATAGACTTTCTACTCATGTAGCTATTTTTTTATTAGAAATTTAGTTTCTCTCATAGTCTATTTTGGCTGCCATAAAAAGTATCAGAGCCCAGGTGTCTGCTCACAGTTCTGGTAGCTGTGAAGCCCAAGATCAGGATGCCAGCCTTGTTGGTTTGGGGTGAGGATCCTATTCCTGGTTTCTTCATATGGGGATGGGAGAGACAGAGAAGCCAGCTCTCTCCTTTCTTTTCTTGTTACGGGCATTAATACCATCAGAGGGTTCTACCGTCCATGCCCTGATTACTCTCCATGACCCCATCTCCACGTGCCATCACACTAGGGATTTGGGTTTTAACATACAAATTTGAGAAGGGACGTAGACATTCAGTCCATAGCAGTTTCTGAATGCATTCCAGAATAGAACACTTGTCTACGTCAGCAGTTGAAGCTTTAATGTAAAACAGTAATTCTATTAAGCTAAAATTGAATGGGGTACTTTAATTGAAATATGATGGCAATTTGAAAAATATTTAAAAAAGTTTATAACTTTTAATTTATGGATTAAAAACTTTTGACCAGGTGAGAGGGTTCATGCCTATGATCCCAGTGCTTTTGGCGGGGCTGAGGTGGGAGGATTGCCTTGAGGCCAGGAGTTCTTGAGACCAGCCTGGGCAACATAGCCAGACTCTGCCTCTACCAAAAAAAAAAAGAAAAAAATGAGCTGAGCATGGTGTTTTGCACCTGCAGTCATAGCTACTCAAGAGACTGAAGCAAGAGCATCTCTGAGCCCACGTTTTTGTTTTTGTTTTTGTTTTTGCAGTTTTTGGCCGGGGCCAGGTTTGAACCTTCCACCTCCAGCGTATGGGGCTGGCACCCTGCTCCTTTGAGCCATAGGCACTGCCCCAGCGTATGGGCATCAGATCTAGACCCTGTCTCTTAAAAAACAAAACAAACCAAACCTTTTTTTTTTTTAAGTATGACATGTGAACCAGATTTTTGGAAACAACAATCCTCACAGTTTCCATATGCAGGTGTTTCATTTACCACAGTTTGAGTAATAGCAGCTAAGAGGCTCACAGTTGCGTACAGTACAAATCTGGTTTACTCTCTCTTCAGTCCACAAAGCTCTGTAAGTAAAAGTAACAGGTGTTTGTTATGATCTGTGACCAGTTGTGTCGCTTGTTTCCGACTCTGCCCATAATTGATCACTGCGTCTGTTAAAACACTCTTCATGCACAGACCGCGAGTGTGTAGCCATGTTGCCTCCCTGTCCTCTAGTAACAAACTCAAGTGATATTTTACAGAAATGTAAAAGAAAATTGACCAAAAAAGATAAAGTCAAGAATGAACATGGCCAGCAAAGAAACAAAATGATAATGAAATGCAGAAGGAAATTCAGATCAAATATAAATGGAGTCATAGAGGAAGTAGCTCACCGTGGGATGGGAATGCCTCTTCCATTTGAGAGATAGTTGATGTGCAGCCAAAGGACTTTAGCAAAGGTGAACTTACTGACATAAAGGAGGCAAGTGATGTGACAAAAAAGGATGAAGAGGTTTCAGAGGAAGTGACACCAGGGGAAAAAACACCTGCATGCTGATACTGAAAGTACAAAGGCAAAAAAAATGTTGAAAGTTGATCCAAACTTAGAAGGGAGTATGACAGTTTGCCAAGGCATAATAGATGCTCGCCCCACATGGTAGGTTATATGAGAAGGCAGCTCTTTAAGCTACTCTTGATGGACTTTTACAAAAAAAAAAAAGGTTAACATTCTCAGTTTCAGTGTTTTTAGTTTTTTAAATTATAGTACACTAAATAAATAATCACTGTAAATACTGGTTTTGCCATTTTTCCCATTTTCATATATACATTTATAATCAACAGAGTTTTTAAATGTTTGACAAGAAATGTTATTATGGAATAATTCTAATTTTTCAATTGATAGTTAAGGTTGCCTACCTATTGTCTATATATTATAAATATTTGTTGGTTTAAGTTTTTTTTTTTTTTTAAGACAGAGTTTCACTCTGTTACCCAGATTATAGTGATACGGCATCATAGCTCACAGCATCCTTAAACCCCGTGTGGCACCGTGCCTGGGTAGTTTTTTCCATTTTTAGTAGAGACAGGGTCTCACTCCTGCTTAGGCTGGTCTTGAACTTTTGAACTGAAGCAGTCCACCTACCTCGGCCTTCTAGAGTGCTAAGATTATAGGCACGAGCACCTGACTTTATTGGTTTAATTCCACGTGCCAGGCCCTGCCTCTGCTTTTCAGACACTGGATGAATGAAATCAAAGACTCTTTTATTCTAGTGGGGAAGTTAGTTACATAAAATAAATTACAATGAAATGTTATTCTAAGTGCTAAAGTCTACCTTGGTGCTTTGACAAGAGAGTCGGTGAAGACTCAAAGATGGTAATATTTGAGCTGGTTCTCATATCATTTTGTCATTTTGGTAAGTGGGAAGGGAAAAGGTATCCAGTCAAGGAAACCTGCAACACCAGCTTGTTCTACAAACTAGGCCAGAGCATGCGACGCTCCTGGGGATGGCAAGAGCCCCTCTGGGCGAAGGCAGTGTGGGGCACAGAGGCTTAGGATTTGCATAACCCACTAAGGCAGTGGTTTTCAACCTTCCTAGTGCCGCAGCCCTTTTATACAATTCCTGTGGGTTGCAACCCACAGGTTGAGAACCGCTGCTCTAGAATAAGCTTAGTTTAGGAATTTACTTCTGGTCTTTCTAGAATAATTTGGCTGCCAGTGGACATTGTAACACAGGAGGATAGGACTGACTTGCAAGTTACTCCAATTGTTTTTAGACAGAGTATTCAATTCATATTTATATAAGTCTAATTCATAATATAAAACCAAAAGTGGACATAGGAAATTTTTTTTTCTAAATTGCTACTTTGCATTCATAGCTATTTGTGTTCTTTGGTTTTAAAATCAGCTTGATTATGCATATTAACACGTACATTCTTTAAATAGTTATATAGCTACTAACCACCATTTTGAGTTTTACTGTCTGTGGTTATCGTTATTAAATCAGTGAAAGACATACTTACACATAAAATTTGCTTTGGGAGTGAACGGATGCGAGGCCTGTATAGTGTTGGCTGATTGAGGGCAGGACCTAAGATCACCCGTTCCTCACTTGAATTATGATTTCCATAGTCCAGTCTTTAATTTTTAGGTGTAGTACCGCATGTTCCTTAGAATTTATCTCAAATTAACCAGCTTCTTGCTACATGTATGGTGCGGGATGGGATCTGTTATACAGAGTGGCCGTGAAGTTCTTATGCAGATTGCCACCGTTTATTTTAACACATTGACATTCCAATGTATGGACAGTATCAGAACAGGGAAATTAAATGATGTGAGTGACTATTTCAGCTCAGGGAGACCCCAATGAAATGGCTCCATCCAGGGGAACATAAATTTAGTCTGTGAACCCATTTTTTTTTCATGCTGACCATCTCTGTTCAGTTGACATATCAGTTAGATGTTTATAAAACTAGATTCTGCTGGCTCAGCGCCTGTGGCTCAATCGGCTAAGGCGCCAGCCACATACACCTAAGGTGATGGGTTCGAATCCCCAGCCCGGGCCCGCCAAACAACAATGATGGCTGCAACCAAAAAATGGCCGGGTGTTGTGGCGGGCGCCTGTGGTCCCAGCTACTGGGAGGCGGAGGCAGGAGACTCGCTTGAGCCCAGGAGTTGGAGGTTGCTATGAGCTGTGATGCCATGGCACTCTACCCAGGGGGATAGCTTGAGGCTCC